>MU185118.1:23046-52571 GCA_016904865.1 Pissodes strobi
ATGCACTTTTTTTAAAATATGCTCCTTTGGATGAAAGACTTAGCATATATGAAAGCATGGTACCTTACTTTGGACGTCACGGAGCCAAACAATTTATTAAGGGCAAACCAATCCGATACGGATACAAGGTTTGGTCGTTGTGTAATACAGCCGGGTATCTTATTCAATTCGACCCATATCAGGGGAAACAAGATGACAGACCTCATATGGAATTGGGCGTAGGAGGTTCTGTGGTTATGACTCTCGTGTCAAAGCTTCCAAAAATTATTGCTTTCAAGTTCTATGGCGACAGATACTTCTCGTCATTGAAGCTAGTGAATACGCTCCATGATATGGGCTACGGGTATACTGGAACTATAAATCCTAATCGAACCGAAAAATGTCCTTTACCATCCAAGTCCGATGTGAAGAAAACTGCTCGAGGAACATACGATTACCTCTCAGATAAAAACTCGAATCTTACTATTTGTTCGTGGAATGACAATCGGCCAGTACTAATTGTTAGTTCCTGTGATCCGGTACTACCTATCAAAGAAAGTTTCTGTTCCGCAACCAAATGTCATTGGCCAATATAACAAGTGTATGGGCGGAGTTGATCGCATGGACCAGAACATTAACAATTATAGAATAAATATTAGATCAAAAAAGTGGTGGTGGACACTTTTTGTCTTTTGTTTAGACTCTGCAATACATAATGCATGCCAGTATTACCGTCGCCAAAAGGATTGTGAAAAAGTTGATTTTCTTAAATTTAGACGCGATATTACTAACACGTATCTGAAAAAATATGGACAACCTCCTGCCACTGGTGGTAGGCCTAAAACATCCAAACTATTATTGGACAGAGTGCATGATCAAGTAAGATTCGATGGTTTGAATCACTGGATAGTCCCTGCTGCAAAACAAAATCGCTGCGCCATTTGTCAGAAAAATACAACAAAGATGTGTGAAAAATGCGTAATAAATTTGCACGAGCAATGCTTTAAAATATATCACGTTAAATAATATAGGATTTTATAGGTCCTTTTTTTAATACAACCATGTTAAAATAAGAGTGCTTTATTTTTTACTAATTTTATACAACTCTAATATGCCCGGTGTTCCAAAATTGGAACAGCCTTTTTTCAAAAAAAAAGCTATCACCCATATCATTTTTCCTGAAAAGTCATGTCATATTAACCTAATTTAGCCACAACAACCATATTATATCCTGATATTAACAATTTGAAAAACTTGGGCACATAAGGTAGGCAAAAATTAAAATATTTGGGCAATAACGGGTTAAATGTTGAACAGGGCCGCAGCTAGCCATGGGCCTAGGGAGGTAGGGCTCGTAGCTTTCCAGCTTTATCTTGTAGCTGCTGCAACTCTTAGTTGCTCTTTGCCTCCTACCTCAGCCATCTGCATCGTGATAAAGTTGTTTCTGTAAAACTAGTAACTGGTAGCTGTTAATTAATATATTTTTGCTGAAATTGCTGGAAACGCCTGAAAAGAAATTAAGTAAATTATTATTATATTATGTATTAAGTACGTTTGTTTGAAAAATAGAAATATTAACTATACCATACCCTAAGTGCAGAAATATTGCCAGTGGACTTATGTCGTTAAATTTGCCCTTTTTAGGAAAGGGCAAACAAACTTCTGGAGGACGTCGACGCGACGCGACGACTTTGATTTACGCTAACCACTTTACTTACACGTAACAACAATATAAGATCATTCTTTATATAAGGGCATCTTAATATTCGCTACCATCGTAGTAGTCCGGCAACGTTGCATGCACTTGCGCCTGGATTGCGATTGATTACCCTTCCACTCAGAAGGGTCCCGTCTAGCCCTTCGCTCCAAATAGCAATGACCCAAATGCAATACGTCACGACCTACAATTTTGCAAGCACTTGGTCTTTTTGTAGAGGTGTTATCGATTTATCGTCTCATCCTACTAGTAATTAATAGTCATCAGTATAATACTTATTGCTGCTAAACCGTGTGCGAGGCTACCATGGTGTACGTGTCCGCAGTTATACATAATTAAACCTTAACGAATTATTTTATAAAATACCATTATAAAAAAATTATACGACAATGTTTGTCATTTACCAAGATATGTATTAAATCGTGAGAGTAAGTAAATATAACATGGAGGAAAAAAAATACTATGAGCATTAATCGATCCACACTAGTAAATAGTATCTCTACCAGAGGTATACTTATTTAAATTAGAATCGGTAAGCTATGCTTACACCGAAACAGTTCCAAAAATATTTATATCAATACAACGCAGAAAGAAATAAAACACGCAATGTAATATAACGCTGTAAATACTAAAAACTCAGGCATAGGACACTGTAATAATAATAATAATTATTACTAGCTAACTTTAACATTACTGTTTCAGCTGCACATTCAGCATAAAAAAGCTTACCGGAGCATCTTATAAAAAGTAAAATTATTATAATTTTGATAAAATGATGAATGCACAATTAAAAGTTTTTGCATGTGGCTTTGATCTACGGCTAAGGCATCGTAAATTTTTATAACAGATAGAAAACAAGTTTAAATGCGAAAGTTGTGTTCTTCAAAAACCACCCCAGGATTTATTATTATCATTATCATTTACATCGAATATTTTCCAATAAATGTGAATGTTTCCTTTATCGGATAGTCCGTTCGTTGCCAATTCCTATTATGCCAGGTTTGAAACCGTTAAAATTAACTGAAAAAAATATGTGCTATAAGATCAATGCATTAGACCAACATACCTATATTTTATATCGTTTTTTTAGCACCATATAATGACTGGGTGGGTTATTAAAAAAATCAAAGTAGATATTCCTGACGGTGACCCGACAAAACAGCCATGACAAAATAGTTCCGACAAATTGGTTCCGACAAAATAGTCCCGACAAAATAGTCCCAGCAAAATAGCTGTGTGTGTCAGGGCAATTGGGTTAGAGTCCGCTCTTTAGAAAGATACTGAAAAAATATGTATCTCACCTTTATAAACACACAACTGAAGTGAAACTTCTGAAAGAAATATTAGGGATTAAGTTTTTATATTTTTTTAAGCTTTTTTCGCCCCCGGTTTTTTTTTCTTTTTCTTCAACTTTTTTTTCTCTAACTTTTTTGTATTAATTTTTTTCTTTATTTCGTTTTATAATACTTTTTTTATTAACTTTCCGAACAACCTATTGTTTTTTTGTTATAATTTTTTTCTTATTTTATTTTATAATACTTTTACTAACTTTCCGAACATTTTTTACGTTCTTTAAATTTTTTCCCATTTTTTAAAAAATTTTGTTTTTTCTTTTCATAAAGCATACTTTTCTTCCCATTTTTGCATCACCGACCTCGTAGCTGAACTCCTTCGTCTTTTTTTGCCGAAAACCGCGTTTCTACAACTTTTTGTATATATTTTTTTTCTTATTTCGTTTTATAATACTTTTATTAACTTTCCGAATTTTTTTTTTACGTTTTCTTCAATTTTTTCCCACTTTCTCTAAAATTTTTGGGTATCCGGGGACGGGATGCACTGATGACCCTGTGCTACGGGGTCATCGCTTGTCAGATTTTCGATCCGAGGCTCCGTTGCAGAGATACCGGCAAAAAACGGTTTTTTTTCCAAAATCGCACCTATCATAAAAATTTCGACCTCGTAGCTCTTACCGTTCTCTCGAAATTAATTTTTTTTGTTTTTTCTTTCTTCTCCCCCTCTTCTGGCCGGGGGGGGGGGGGGGGGGGGGTGCGACTGGGTCCACTCTTCGTCCAGGATCCTCATTTTACCCCGACTACATGTCCTAAAAATTTCAACCCTCTAGCTATACTGAAACATACTTAATTTAAAGGGGCGTTCACTTTGATAGGCGTTTCATTTTTTTTGACTTAACCTTCGCTAAAGAAGTTTCGCTTCAAAAAAATGACCACCCAAAATGTGGCGCCTGAGCTGTAACCTACCCTCATCAGCTAATATTTTAGAACAACTAGGTTTATGATTTGAGAAAAAAATCATTTCGTATATGAATGAA
The DNA here is from genome assembly GCA_016904865.1 of Pissodes strobi. Taxonomy (NCBI): domain Eukaryota; kingdom Metazoa; phylum Arthropoda; class Insecta; order Coleoptera; family Curculionidae; genus Pissodes; species Pissodes strobi. The sequence continues at coordinate 27,072 of MU185118.1, forward strand.
TAAAATTGTAAAACAAGCGGAAAATGCCTTGGACGTAGGCCACCAGTGTGGGTATGTTGTGCGTCCACTCACACAACAATTCAGCCAGGCAGTCCGGCCTCCCCAGGGAAGGCACATGGCCTGGCTGAATCACTTTATGCCCCTCGGGTTCAGCAGACAATGCTCGAAGTGCGCCCTTCTTACTCACGCCGACGTTGGAATATAGTCACTCGGGACGCTATCTAACTTATGTACATCCATTACTGGATGCCCGGCCGCCTTCTCTTTACATTAGCGCTGGCTTTCTTCGCATCACGTTTAGAGGAGCTCTGAGAGCTATTTAATATGGCATCGTCGGAGGAGCCCTGACCGCCAACATCGACGAAGGGAGTAGTTGCTTTAGCTTTATTCCGTCTTTTTATTAACCTTGCGCTTAGTCTCTGAAAGATTCATAGCGTTAGCTCCAACTGTCAGCTCTGGTGTAGCTGAGATCCCAGTCCGCCTTCAGGCTGCGGAGTTACGGCTGCACCATCTGCTGTGGGGCCTGAGCCGGAAACCTGCTTATCGTTGGGAGAACTAGATAATCACCAGTTGTGGCGTCCCTTGTACAACGGGGTGCGTCATGAGCCCCGAAGATAGGTTTTATAATGACAGTTTATCCACGCGCGACGCAGTTCGGGCGATTAAGCCAGAACCCCTCTACTACTACTTCTTGCGAGGATCGTTGTGTTCCAAGTTGCTTTCATTATGTGTGTGCCACAGGCTACGAAAGGCTAATACTATAATATACCCGTGAGGCTACCGCGACGTGTTATACGGCTTAAACCGTCAACGTTGTCCAAGTATCGAAACATGCACACTTGGTGCACTTCACGACACCTTTTAGACAACGCAGTAGTACTTCCATAGTCATTATTGTAGAACTACAATGACTACTACTTTTTTGGCTCTCCGGCCGGAGTCGAACCCGGGTCTCCCGCGTGACAGGCGGGGATACTGACTAATATACTACATGTTACCTGTGCATCTCAGAATTTTCTCAAACCTGATTGCCAGTTTGTCTAGGAAAAATACCAACTTCAAATCAACTGGGAAGAATATGGCAATGAATATTAGAGATGCTGTAGAGATACCATGAAGGACCTTAAAAGCAGTTATTACCAACAGCTGCAAGAAGAGTGGGTGCAAAATATGCACTATGGGAGAGTTGATGTGATGGAACCCACCATCACCTTTCCGGCACAATCCTCACCTCACATGGACAGTTGGAGGTTAAGTGTTATCCAGGCTGCAACTGAAGAACAACTTCATGGTCTCGGGGCAAATCCACAAAGACCAAAATGCCTTAAAGGGTGCAACGCAAGGGAGAATGCATACCATATTGCCAATGCTTGTCCAACTGCTGCATATATCTCAAGGCATGACTTTGTGGTACACTGGGTTCTGAACACACTCCTGAAGACATTGGAAGCACCAGAAGAAGTTCAGAAGAATCTGCAGTTTGGTAAGGCAACAGCTTTCTGCAAGTTCCAGAGGTAGGGGAGGACAATTACCATAGATGCAGAGAACAAGGTCCTGACTGAGACGAGGCTCTACCATAACCGACCAGACATCTTCATAAGAATGACAAACCCAAATGAAATCTTTGTCTTCGAGATAGCTGTATCACACATCCAAAACCTACGAGAGCAGGAGAAGCTGAAGCAGATCCGATACAGCAAGAACTCTGTCCAGCATATAACCTTCGACAACATGAACAGAGTAACGAGGCATGCCAATTTGATGTCGGTGCTGGAGATGAACTACAAATGACCAGCCCACCTCGGGGTATTTGTAGTGGGATGTTTTGGTGAAGTCATTGACACCGAAACGAAGAGCAGATTCTGTGAGCTAATGGGGAAGCTAGGGGTTGATAAGAGAGAGATACAAATTCTTATTAACAAGTGTAGCTATTCAGTGGCTGTGTCGACCTCCAACTTGCTCCTTAGAAGAATGGAGGAACGAAGAAATTTGGGGCATTAATTAATATTATATTTTCTATTAAATTATTGTAAATACTTTTTGTGTTGTAACTGTGATGCATAGTGTTTTTCTGTGTAACTAAACTGTGATATCATCTTAAGCTGTTATCTTGTAATTTGATGCTGTGATAATTAATTGTGATTTGTAATTCTGCCATTGTCCTTTAAGGACTGATACTATTTATTGTTACAAGTTATCTTTAGCATACGTTAACATTGTAAACAATAGGAAATAAAGAGATTACACTACCGGAGAGCCGGCTTACGGCATACTCTAACCTATTAACTCTTAGAGAGGGGTGCTTCCAGGTGAATATCGCCTGATTTTTTATTGGCGTGCTTTCATCCGGGCTTGGGACCGGCCTTGGCGGAATTTCGTTTTGTATAATAATTCCTGCTTCTACTATTTTTTCATTTTGGTCGCATGAGCGTATATATCCCTTGCTTTAGAGGGAGCTGATAGAACATCATCTTTAGCGATTAATTCTAAATTATCGTCGTACTCAACAGTGTTTTCCAGCGAAAGAGGAAGGATCATAATCGCTGTGTTAACTAACGACAATTCGCTCTCTACTACAAAATACTATAAATCGCTATATTAGCATAGTTCACTTTACAGCTTGTTGTTGTTGTATTTATTTAATTTCTTGAATTTTCTGTTTTGGATATATAATTTTGTACATATACAAGATTTTTGACGAAGAGTTCTTATCGTGTACAAAACCCCTCGTTAGCATGATGGTACTTCCTGAACGGATTTATTACATATTTTTTTAGCTTCGCATGACTTCATACTTCTTTTTTGCAGAAAAAAATTATAAAATATCGGTAGCTTTTCGTTGTTTACGTTTTTAATATAAAAGTAAAAAACATTAGGGGGGTGTAACCCATCTCTCCACCACCTTCCTGCTTACTCGCCTAGAGTGTTGTATGATATTAAATTCAAACTGAAAGAACGAATTGCACTCAAAGAAAAGCTCAATCTGGGACTATCAATCAACGATATTTCCCCCGTATAGGAGCAGAGTTCACGTTTTATCATTTTTTTATATTTGCATGTGTAATAACCGGAAAATAAACAGTTGTGGGAAATTACTTTGCATAAATTAGCGATAAATGTGGTTTCAGGAGGATAGCGACGAAGTTATGCTATTAAGATTTTTACATGGGAGGAGCGAATAGCGAAAAACTGTCCTGAGGAAGCATAGATTCCGGCAACAACGTCTTTTTCAAAATGGGGTACCACCTGATACTTTTAATTTAGAATCCAGTTACCCTACTATGTGGTCCTATATTAGTTTACTAACGTTATCAGTGATATAGCAGAACACAAACTATTGCGTTTAATATATACTAACAATTAATAAGGTTCTATCCGATATTCCCGTTAAGTAAACACCCACTACAATGCAAGTGCAAAGAATTAAAATACATAAGTTTAATTTTTAACGAATTATTGTTGAAAGTAATGAAACCAATCCCACATAGAATGCTGTGGGCCTTGGTGGTCACCATATTTTGCATATCTTGCATATTCAATAGAAAAATTATTATTTTTGTGTTTTTTGCAAGAAAAAAGCTTAATGATCTTTGGTGGCGTATAAGAAGTAGGTACATAATCATTCTGGTGTTGAAATTGTAATAATCCAGACAAGGTTAAAGCTCTCAGAATATGAACGAAGTTCATAGATTGCAATGGGTATTATGGCGTCACGACGTATGTTCAAATATGCAATGTGTGCAAATATACGTACCAAAAATCGAGCCTATTAATAATATATGAATATTGAATATAAATATATTCAATTCGCACGCTCTAAAAACTTAATAGGAACAGGGTGGTCTGCTCTCATTGATTCTATCACGTTAAATATTTTAATGAAAAACTAGATTTTAGCCTAAGTTAGAAAAAAATATTTTATAATAATTCTACATGCCTTCCCAAGCAATTGAAGCGTCTTAAAATACTCAGTCCAAACAGAAACATACAGTTGAATCATGCTAAAAACCTAGACAAATTTCATAACATCTCAGTGTCCGCTCGTAAGGGAGAACATAGAACATAGTCCTCCTAGCATTTTATGATTTTCAAGACCCATTTTATATTTAAAAAAAATCAAAAAATTGTCATACTCCCTTCAGTTGTCAATAATCTTGGACGAATTTTGCTTAATGAGCTAATAGATAATAGGAGGGTACATCTTCGGCTGCCCAATGCTTTAGGTAAAATAGTTTTTAACTTTCAGTGAATAAACAATAGCTCAAAATTAAACTGAATGAAAAGTACATAATTGAAAACGCTTCGGCTACGCCTCTGAGATTTAACAGAAAATCATGACATCAATTACACCCTCAAAGGGGAAAACAAGCGCAAGAGGCTTTCGACACCCTCAAAGCGTCTATACCGACCCTTCAGCCGCCCGTTAATGGGCTGATTCTTAATCCGGCTGTCATTATGTCCTGCTGGCAGGACATGAAAGGGAAATTTTGCAGGAATTTGCGGTTTGCCACACTTTTTCACATGAGAGGAGACATTAGCTTAGTTTAAAACAACTTTTTGGCTTGACAGGCAAACTGGAATTTGAAGAACTTAAAGTGAGATTTATTTTTAATAATTTGTTATCCAAGATTTCCTTTTGGCTTTTGGTTTGTATAAGAAAAAAGCTATTGCTGTTATTCCTTAGATTGCTATTTGGATCAAAATGATTTTTAAATACTGATCGCCATAACGCAATTCTTAAAGAAAGCTCATTCTTGACAATTTATCGTTAATGAAAAATTAATTATCAAAAATATCATTGGAGGAGATATCGAATTTAGCTGTTGGAGCTTAATAAAAAATCAGTTATATCTAAACGCCAAAGTACTACGAAGTTAAAAATCAACTGGAATCTAACGAGTTTACGTCGCCGCGCCCGTCGTCAGGGTGCGGTGTCCTAAGTTGAGTAACTTAATTTTGCATTCAGTTTCCCTCAAAAGCTTTTTTAACCCTTTTTATGTTTCTATATTTGTTTATCTTCTGTTAGCATATAAATACATCATTGGTCTAGAGCAATTCCAGTAAATCACTTAATACTAGGCCTAAGTTGTTTCTTAAAACAAAGTATGCCAAATCGAGTTTTCAAGACGTTTTAGATGAGCCTGATTAATAATAAAATATATATCATGGAAGCGATAGATAAAAATACGCAGCGACGAATCTTCCTTGTACGCACTAGAGTAACCAACACGAGCTTAGCAAGTTTAATACTTCAACTTCAACAGTAAATAGCGTTATGCATGATGTTAAAAGAAATTATTATCTGTGACTTAATGAATATTTCCTTAGCGGCGTTTAAACGCATAGTAGAAACCACCTTTATAAATTCATTAAGGAAGGCAGTTGATTGTGCAAAGTCTGACACGAGTTTAAATTCCTTAAACAATGCCAGAATATTGTAAATTTGCAGAAGAGTTCCTATTTCCATAATGCCAAAACAAGTAATGTGATTAGAGTTCAGGAATCACTGCATAATATTGAGAGGAATGATGAAAGTAATTAATTTTTTATTACGCATGCATCATAATCAACGATTATCGCACGCTGCAGCGTGCTTAAAATGATGTTTATGATGCGCCTACTTCTTTAGAGGTTGCTATAGAAACATTTGATGATGTCAAATGTGACAGATTAATATATTCGTCAATATATCCCTTAAGTTTAATATTTAAAACATTTTTGAGATTATGATGCATTCGTAATAAAAAATAGCGTATGATATACGTGTATAAGAGGCCTTTGAAGCCCTTGCGACTTACAAAACACTCCGCTGCGCATCGTGTTTTGAAATATGTCGCGCGTGCTTTAAAGGCCCTCTTATACTCTTATATCATAATATACTATTATTGGTGTGGCAGGCCAGTTCTTAAGGTGCCAAAGAAAAAATGGTACTCCAATAGCCAGGCCTCAAATACCTCAACTTCTCAAACTGTGATAAGCTATATTAGCGCTAAAAGTAATATGTCTTGTAACATGATTAGTTAATTTAACCACTGGTCCATATGCCTGGTTTACTCAGCGGGGTTAATACTTATAGGTGTGGGTCGTAGACTTGACAGTGGAGCGAAGGCGCCACTAAATTTTCTATTATGCATATATCAATGATTTTTAAGCATTGAAATTAGGATAGTAAAATTTAGAGAAAAAAAAAACATAAATATCGAGAAACAAGGAGCTTCTATAAACTCCCCTTGACTTTGAATTCAGCATACCAAAACAAACATCCCAGATCCCAATAATTAAGCTATTTATTTAAATATTAATTACTTTCACAGACGCAACCGCTCAAAGCAAAATTAATTAGGTCCAAACCTAGTTGAGATTATTGTATCGCACCTAAAATAAAAAGAAGATTCCCCAAAATAAGTATCATCCAAACTGTATTATTTATAAGTCTTAATCTTAAGTCCTAAATCATTAATACTACCTAATTCCAATTTTTGAAATAGTTCTAATTAAAATCTGAACTTTTAAAGTTCTGACTAAACCTAGATAATCACAGAATACTTTAAATAAGAATTACTCCGCTAAATAAAAAAAACCATTATAAATTAATCACATGGCAGCGATAACATCAGTGGTCAAATAAACAGTTAACAAAATTAAATCAAAGTACCTAACCTGTGAAGAAAAAAAATCTGATCAACAAAGTTCTTTATGGGAAATCGAAGTGAGCTCAATTCGGTAACCTGTATATAGACGAAAATCTAAAGTAGCAGTTAGGCAAGATGATTTATTGCCATAAGACTTACAGCAAATTACAGAAAAAAGCGTAGCGTGTAAGTAAATTTACGAAATACTAAAAAAAATCAGATAATTACTATGGTGTTAGCGAGACATTTGCTAACTAATATAACATCATATAAAGTAGTAAAGAAAGCCGATATTAGTTAATCAAATATTGATAAGAAACGGTCAGTTGACAAGCTATGATATGGTAAGTAAAATAGGTAATTATAGGGTCTACTTGTTTTCTTATGGCCATACGGGAGTGGAATCTTCCGGCAGTGGTTGATGGCTAGTCCTTAACTCCTACAACTACTTGGCTTGCCCCAACTAGGGCTTTGACGCTTTTTGTGAAACTACATCTCACACCATGCGGTCAGCATCACTTTGACAAAATATCTCAAACGGGCCGAATAAAACTGTAGAAACTTTCTAGGCTAATGGAAAACCGGGCAGAGGATGTACCCTAGTCAAATTATAAATAATTTTAACTATCTAATATAGAAACATTAAGCTATAACATACCTTTTGTCCAAAAGCTTTACGTAAAATGCAATTACGAGATGGTACTGTCGATAATACGAAAAAATATAAATAGCGGTGTATTTGCCAATTTATCTCATGATTAATTAATAAGGATATTAGACTTGATGGTCAAAATTACCACGATACTCTTTCGGATTTGAAAAACTTCTCTTTTCCCTTCCTTCACGTACATCATCGCTTCGAAGGCAAAAACCACGTCAATTACCAAAAATATCTTAGACGTCCGTCAAGAGAACGTTCGAAAGTGCAGGACGACTACGAACCCTTCGGAACTGTATTAGTCGATACCAGTTGGGTGCGTTCCAATATTCCAAAGTATGAAATAGGTAATGTTTTAAATTGTGAGACATACATTCTAAGTGAGAATATCAACCACATAAATCTACCAGTGAAAGGGAAGAAACTGTATTATTGGGTTTGGTAGCATTTACAACGCTACAGTCTGTAAACTACATTTACTACATAATGGTAAATCAACTGCCACCGAAAGCTAAATACCTCAATCTTCAAAAATCAATCTTGTAAAATTGACATAGATGAAAGGTTTAGAAAGTATCATGAAAGTGCTGAATTTTGGCCGCTATTTACTAATTGCAGAAAGTTTACGTTTCGCAGATATGGTTAATCAAACTTTCAACAACCTAACTCCAACTCAGAGAAAATAAAGCGGTTTTTAGGTATGAGGTACCGGGCGAATCTTAATGCACAAAGTTTGGTTACCCATAAAGATGAACTCGTGAAGAGAATTTTGGCTGGGGCCAAAGTAGTAGGGTGCTGTTCAGTAAAACAGAAGCTAAATATAATATAGATGATATGGAGTTGAATAATCAAGGTTACAATTTAGTACGCTATAATGTTTTGAATCGATGCTGTGGTTGTGTTCTGATATTTACAAGGAGTAACATTAAAGTATACTGAATATGGTAATGTATGGTGCCAATATGTAGTGGTAGTGGCAGGCCTGGAGGTAGATGGTTGATTGGGTCTTTATATCGGTTATCTATCTAGTGGTAGTTTGTCTTCATTTGTTGAAAATTCGAGGAAATTCTTAAAGACAAATTGCCGGGGACTCTAATATTAGTTTTAAACATTGGGAAAATTTCTATGATGAGTCTGATTCAAATATTAGGAAAGAGCAAATTACCACTGAATACACTGGATATGTAATAATGACTGTACTCTGATTGAGTACATGTTAACAACTAGTGTGGACTAGGTTGAATCATCATACGCCAAAGTTAAGAGACATAGAGTGGTAGGTGTAAAATTGGATAAGATTATCAATAATATATCTGATAGTAATAAAGTCTTTTTGTCAAGATGTATAGGTAAACAGGATTATCATCACATTAATATAGAATTAGTAGAATGTAATTGGAGTAGCGAGAGCTCAGACAGATGTGATATTGGTAATATTTATGAGAAGTGTCAGGTAATAGATGATAGTAACTATCCAATTAAACAAATAAAATAAGAAAGAAATAAAAATATTAATGCTTCTTGGCATGTCAGAAGAGTTGGTGTAAAATCCGTGTCCGTGATAGAGCATATGAAAATTATTTGGATTTTAGTAGTGGTAGTAATAGTGGAGAGCTGTAGGCTGAGTACATGCGAATGCCTAATGAAGATTGTAAATTTGTTGATACAAAAATATGCTTTCTACGAAAATGCCATTGATAAAAATATATATTAATTTAATAAAGTACAAAAAATGGCAGTGAATGAGCATGATATTATTGCTTACCAGTTGATGCAAATTATATTTTCATTTAAAAAGCGCCACATTCTGGCACAGTTTTTATACAAATTTTCGATCAATTTTATATAACATCACTGAAGAGTGGCAAATTTCCCAAAAACTTGAAAACTAGTTCTATAACACCAATACCAAATATTTTAAATTAATTTGATGTGTCTGATTTTAGTGATGACTGCATACGAACAACTAATTAATTATTTTTATTTCTATAAACTTTTTCTTGCTACCCACTCGACTTTTCTTAAGGGTCACTCGTGTGAAACAGCAATCTAGTTGTTTTCACCAAATTGAATCAGCTAATTGATTTAAATAATTAAGTTGTAATATTTTTAGATTTAATACGAGCATTGGAGAATAATAGAGAGTCCAAGAGGACAAAGAGTCATCTTCGACCTTGAACTTCTAATATTTAAGTGACATATAGTAATTTTTCCCCCATTGGAAGACTCAGCGGAAGACTGTTCCACTTCACGAAATTGCTTGACCAAAATACCCCTTGGCCATCTGCTCGGGTCATAAAGCTGGGAGAGTAGAGTCTCGTCATGAGCACAACTGATACGAAAAGCGGAGTTTGTTCCCTTAGAGTCTAGTTTTTGTATCTCAAACTGCTCATGTCCATAATCACCTTAGAATTCATTGGCCTAGAATTCTAAGATGATTATGGACATTATTTTCTGTAGTTGACTTGGTACAGCAACCCATATGCACCCATATCTTGGATTCTGGAGCCTGAAGTCCTGCATCATTCTTCACAGTTGAATTTCCTTTAATAACTCTAGAGTTCCATCTTCTTGTATGTGTATTGTCACGAGATTAAAATTTGTTGGAGTTGGAAGCTCCATTGCTAATATTACCTTTACCTGTCTTACGCAATGCGGGGACGTTCGGCCTAACATCGGCTGACAGTAAAGGAACGGCTGCGGCTGTATTAAACTACTCAAAAATTAATAGGGATATTGAATTGCTTTGTATTTCTTTGGAGCCCTGTATTTTTTTGCATGGAAGTCTGTAGAGAAACCTGCTTTTTACTGCAGGAGGAAAATTTTGTTGGCTTTACAATGATTTAGTTGTTTTTTGTTGAAGGTTTTAATTTTCAAATATGCAGGGTGCTTTAGAAAGGATTGCAGTATCCATTATTTTTGTTTAGCTCTAAACTTTTGGATAGCGGGGTTTGATTAATTTTTGTGTCACATTCTGCATCTGTGTTAACTTCTCCCGAAAAGGTTTTGGAAACACTTACCTACTGGGAAAAATAAGGGAATGATACAGCGCGTCCCAATATCGGTCATCGCTTTTAAAATCTCAAACTCCATTTAGGATAGTTTTAAAGGTCTTTGTTAACAATTTAAATCATTATTTAAAAACAATTCTTTCTCCAATTTTATTTACAAGTTTAGAGATCTTTGTTAAAAATTTAAATCATTTCAAAATAATTATCCAAGTTTACTTACAAGTATAAAAACATAATAGCAACAAGAATAATGAGCAAAAATCGTGTAGCCCTACCAATACCATGAGCATCGATAACAGCTCTGCACCTTACTGGCATATATTGCAATGCAGTGCTTAATATGTTCATGCGGTATTGTCGAGTTGTAGGTGTTGGTTGATGATCATCCAGTCGTCTCTGTAAAAAGTACCACAGATGTTCTATAGGATTAAGATCAGGAGAGAGGAGTAGAAGGGCAAGATGATTTATTTCTTCGTCGCCAAACGTATTTAAAAGCACTTGCGCTCTATGCGGTCTTGCATTGTCGTCCAGCAATATAAAACTATGCGGTCCAACTGCATTGGCATGATTCAACACAGGTGCCAAAATTATCGCTGGCCAGTGAGTGATCCATCAAAGATATGGAGGTCAGTGCAAAAATCCATCGAGATTCCTGCCCAGATCATAATAACTCCACCACCGAACGCAACAACAGGTTGAACATATTTAGGTAAAGTACGATTTCCCGCATTCCGGTAAACTCTCGGGCGTCGCCGTCGGCTGTCATTATGCAGGCAAGATCTTGACTCGTCTGTAAACAGAATGTCATTCCAAGGCGATTCCTCTTCTAAACCTAACCGTGTCCAGTGATCTCGCTGCTTTCTGTGGGCAGGAGTTCTTGCTGGGCTTCTCAGAGAACGATATGATGAAATCTCTACCTCACCTAAGCGGTTCCTAACGGTTTAGTCCGAGATTCGGGTGGCAGTGGCATTGAAAAAGGCTTGTTGCAGATGTCGTACAGTAGAAAATGCGCACATTCCTACAGTAATGATAAGAAATCGATCTTGTCAAGGAGTTGTTACCCGCTGCGATTCCTTCCAGGTCTTCTTGCAGCACTGGCAGTTTCTCTGTACCGAGATATCGTTCGCGAAATTCCGCTCTGCGTTGTTCTCAACATTGCTGCTATCTCAACTTGGTGATATCCTCTTTGCGTACGGCAATAGTTGACTGTTCCATTTTTGTCAAGTGATTTCGCTGCATGTTAAATTATCAAATGGAAACTTGTACTTGACTTATCAATAAACACTAAACATCTAATAATTGAGATTAGTACGTCGGAAAAAATAAGTTATGTATGCTTTTGTAACTTAATACCTATAAAAGGTACTGACTAATGAAATGGATAAATAACTACTGTCAGATAAAGTGACACCGGGCTACATGATATTAATGTATACCTATTATTTTGAAGGTCAAAATGTAAAAATGTTTTGATCGAGATTTGGATAGCGCTGACCGAAATTGGGACGCGATGTCTAATTGCCTTATTTTTCCCAGTAGGCAAATGGTTCCAAAACCGTTTCCGGAGAAGTTATGCAGAATGTGACACAAAAATTAATCAAAACCCGTTATCCAAAAGTTTAGAGTTAATCGAAAATAATGGATATTGGAACCTTTTCTAATTGAAAATTAAAACCTCCAACAAAAAACAACTAAATCATTGTAAAGCCAATAAAATTCTCCACGCACAGTGTAAAGCAGGTTCCTCTACATGCTTCCATGCAAAAAATACAGAGCTCCAAAGAAATACAAAAAAAATCAATATCCCTATTCTTTTTTGAGTAGTTTATTTTGAAATGATCTTTATCAACAAGCTAAGTAGAGGGATGTGAGAATTTGTAACGTAAAAGAATGTGAGAATTTGATAGCTTGACAGGAGAAAATCATTACATATCAGTAGACTATTAATGATTTCCACATAGAAAGTCAAATACAACATGGGCACCCAACATTAACAATAGCCTAGAAGGTTCACTTAACCCCACCCCCAGCATGCCCCGTCACAGGACCGGGTGAAATGCTGGTAAACCGCTCAGCCCTTGTGTCACGTTTCACCCCGTATCTAAATACTTTATCAAGAGTCTGGCGGCTGGCCTTTGCAAGCGCAACATCAAAAGTGCCGACTGAGAGTAGACCTTGTAGTCTCTTGTTAATGTTCGGTGACATGGGCAATGATATCCATATTCTATAATGCTCAGAACGAGTTTAATCATATATCTGATACAGTTAAAAGTATGGCAACATTTAAGGGCTTTAAAAGTAGCATAAAGAAGCATATGGACACGTAAAGTTTTAAAAAGTGGTAATGTTGTGTATGTGATGGTTTATAATTTCTGATATTTTTGTATACGCTCCATTCTTTAACTATAAGTGTTTACGTAGTACTATGTGCGCTTATAAGTTTTTATTATTATTACTATTAGTAGGTTTTCTATTTGTAATCAAATTTAATATCATTGTATTTCATATTAATAGCATTCTTGTTTGGATTAGTTTGGGTTAGTTTTCAAAAAGTTTACATTATCTAATTTTTAAATGAAAATTTAATTTTGTTATCTTAATCTTACATAACAGCAGGTAATATAAGTAGCTGCTCGTATCTGGATATTGAAAGCAAGCTTCTCAATTATTCACTTTTTAAATCACCCGAATAGACAGAGTCCATTGTTCGCCTTCCTTGCGTTAAACAAGTATAGTTATTAGGTAATTATTTTATATCAAATAAATTATAATTCAATTTGTACTATTACTATGCATATACATTGCATAAACAAGAACAACGGCATCAAACTACTCCGATATGCTAATCGATCTATAAATCGACGGTCCGCTCGATAGACTTTCCATTTATTGCGCATTCTGTTTTAAAGAGATTTGTCGTTTTGCCTTATTTATTTTGATTTGAAACCTACTTGCATTAAATAATTTTAATTCTGAATGTCTCATTTTCTGATAATTTCAGCTTTTTGTCTCTGAATCTTGAGTTTTCGAATTATCTCACAATGTTTGAGTAGTTTCGATTTTCATTAACCCAAACCAATTTTTGAACAGGCTTTATTACGTTTCTTTTTTAGTATTAACTTTTCGGTTTCTACTATTTTTAGAAGTACTGTAGTTGCCCCACTATTGTCTGTTTTAATAATTATTGCAATTATGGATGTGATATTAACTGTACTTAACTATAGTAAAATGGATTCTTCTTCTTCTTTCTTCTAATTAGGCACAACGCGTGTTCCTCATCGTAACTCGCTTTATGGAGGTAGATTGTCACTCCAACGTTTTCGAGGCCTTCCTGTGCTTCGCCTCCTCGAAGGTGATTAATCTCTGGCAATCTTCACTTCTGTCATACGTGTGATATGGTCCACTCAATGGTCCACATATGGTGCACTCAATTTCTCTACTTAGCACCCAGTCGTTGATTTTCTCGATCTGACATGTTTGTCTGATATCCGCACTTCTTTCCCTGTCCCGCTATTCTTCTAATTTTTCTTCATCTCTGTTGTTTCCATAATTTGGCTTAGTTTGATGTTTCGCGTCTTGTTTCTGCCGCATATGTCAGTATGGGTCTAATGGCAGTTTTGTAAATACGGGCTTTTACTTATGTTTTCAGGTGCTGTTTCAGGTGCTTGCCGCTATCAGAACTGCATCATCAGCGTAGCAAAGGATTTTTACCTCTCGCCCTCCCATTCGATATCCTATTTTCCTACGTACTTGTCTTATTATGTCGTCTATACTAATATTGAATAGTAATGGGCTCAGTGAGTCTCCTTGTTGTATACCCCTCTCTACCTAGGTTCTGTGAGTTCGTTGTCTTTCTTTGCCTGTATTCGGTTATTTCGGTAAATATCGTCAATAGTTCTGTGGGCGAATGCTCCCACGTAATGTGTAGTTTATATATATATATATATATATATATATATCAAGCTTTTATTTAAGCGTTATTTAATGTGTAGTTTATATATTTATCAAGCTTTTATTTAAGCATTACAAATTTACTTTTATAAGATAGTTGACCATATTTTATTATCGCAGCGTTGTCTACCTAGTGTACTCATTAACCAGCTGTGGGTTTTTACCACAATATTGGGCCCAATTCTCTTCGGTCCTTTTTATTTTTATTAAGGTTTCCTTCCTGGGATTCTTTACAATTCAAGCCAGCTGTTATATTTCAAGAACTACGCTCGATGGTCATTATTTTTTGCTGGGAAAGTACACACCGGCGAGTACGTCGCCAAGTAAGCCTATTTTCGGTCTTAACGTAAAAATAAAAGTTAGTATTCTTCGGTTCGCGTTTAGTTCCACAACCCTAGGTAGAGAGCTCTGCTTATTTCATATTTTTGCTGATATCATATTTCGTTTACTTTTGTAATTTAGATTTTCAATAATAAATCTTTAACTCTCTCTTGATGTTCGGCCCTGCCTATCTCTAACGCTAAAGTTCTAATGATATTACTCGGTATTTGTCTGTCATACAGGAGATGCACTATATTTTCCAAACGTATCCAGTCAAACGTCTTTTCTAGATCTATAAATCAGAAGAATGCTGGTTTATTATACTCTATAGACTTTTCGGCTATCTGTCTAATAACAAACACTGCGTCCGTACATAACCAGACCTAAACCCTTGTTGTTCATCACATAATGTAATTTGTTCGTGTATTACATTCGTTATTACTTTAGTGATTAGTTTTAGAGTGGACGCACCTTTTTATCGCCCTTCTTAAAAAGCAGGATTATCGTACTTGTTCTCCATTCATCGAGAATTTTTTGATGTTCAAATATTTTTTGCGTTAGAAATGTCAATTCACGAACCAATCTCTCGCCTCCATACTTGAGGAGTTCGGTAGTAACGCCATCTTAACCCGGACTTTTCCTATTTTTGAGCTTATTTAGTGCTTTTCTTATGTCGGACTCATTTATCGTAATAGAATTTTCAATTACGATACTGGACGCTTGTGGTGTTGCTGCTTCCACACCTTTATATAGATCTTGTAAGTAGCTGGTCCATGTTTCCTTACCGATCTGATTAACGGGTATCAGCTCACTTGTTTCTTTCTTTTGGCTCCTTATAAATCGCCACATCTGCTTCCGAAGTCCGTAGAAGTTTTTCTCTAATCTCATTGAAAAATTCTCCCAGTACCTATCTTTAATTTGCCTGACTAATAAGCCAGTTTGATTCCGAATCTCTTTGTATTCATTGTGCGACGCATCTGTTCGCGTTGTTAGATACTTGATATATGCTTGTCTCTTCCTTTTGCATTGGTTCTTAACATCCTCGCAGAACGCATGGAGTTTTATTTTCCGTGAGAACTTGGGCCTTTGTGTCTAATTGTTCCAACAGCTTCTACGGCTGCAGTTTTGATATTTATTTTTAATTTACTCCAAATGGCACTGACGTCGTCTAGATCACCAGTCTGGTTCAGTTCAATTTTTTATTCTAGGTGTTTTTCGTATAATTCTCGGATGGTTGAATCCCAGAGGGAATCGACCTTAATTCTTTCTCTTGTTTTCTCTGGGCGCTTATGTTTTCTCTTGGAGCCACATTTGATCCTGAATTTACCAAGAGGTAAACCATGGTCACTCCCAACATTGGCCGAGTTGAGCACTCTTACATCCAGGATTTCAGAACCTGGTATAGATCTGTTAGTTACTATATAGTCAATTACTGCGAGTATTATGAAACGTGTATTTATGTTGCATTTTATGATCGAAAAACGTGTTGTTAATTCTGAGACTCGTTAGGGAGCAAAGGTTAATCATAAGTTTCCCGTTGTCGTTGAGTATGGGTTCATTAAACTGTTGTATTACTCCGGGTATTGGTTCATTCCCGATGCGGGCATTAGAATCTTCCAGTATAATAGTGGATTTTCTGGGTGGTATTGAGTCATGGTACTTTTTAGTTTATTAAAAAACACTTCCCGTTCCTGTTTTGCTTTATTATCTTCTGGTGCATAGACAGATAGTATATTTAGAGGATATGAATCAGTCACCAGGATTATTCGTGATGATATGTACTGACAGTTCGCCACTTGGTTGATATATTTTTTTATGTAAGGCTACAGCCACACCTTCCTTAGCTTTCTCGCTCTTATCAGTACCGCTGTATATTACAATATATTCTCCATATACTTTTTGACCTTTTCCTTTCTTCTTGGTTTACTGCAGTGTGGCGATGTCTATTTTATGATTTTTTAGTTCTTGCACGATTCCTTGTTCCTTATTATTGAGCGTTTTGACATTCCAGGAGGCTACTATCATAATGCTTTTCCGTTTGCAGTTCATTATCCTTTTTCGAGCATGGTTCGTCATCCGTATATCAGTCCAATTCCAAGGCGAGTTATCGGTTCTGTGAGCCTATTAAAAGTTTTACGCTAGTCAGGGAGCTAACCTAACCTTTCAGCCTTCCTCCTTTATCCGGGCTTGGGACCGGCAACATAACCCCAGGGCTACTCAATCCACCCAGAGATCATGCAGGCGGAGTAAAATGTATTTCATTCAAAAAGGAACTGTGAGAGGAATAAAAATGCATGGCATGAACACTACAAGGAAAAACTTTTACCATAGGATGGTTCACGAACAAGTGCTTTCACTTTTTAGATAGATTATAACCAAGATCATCATCATCATCATCACACAGCCATAGTTGTCCACTGCTGAACATAAGCCTCCCGTAACTTTGTCCATCCCCTTCTATCTTGTGCCTCCTGCATCCAGTTGTCCTTGAAGCGTTTCAAATCGTCTCGCCATCTAGTAGGAGGTCGTCCACTACTGCGTTTGGCATCTTGTCGTGGTCTCCGCTCCAGTAGTACTTTAGTCCACCTTCCATCCCTCATACGGGCCACATGTCCAGACCAGTTCCACTTTAGGGAAGCTATCCTTTCAACAGCGTCTGTAACTTTCGTTTGTCTCCTAATATACTCGTTCGTAATCCTATCTCTCAATGATATTCCCATCATAGAACGTTCCATGGCTCTGAGCCACTCTTATTTTCCTCACGGAGGTTTTAGTTAGAGTCAGGGTTTCGGCTCCATAGGTCATAACTGGCAGGACATAGCTTTACGTTTGAGGCAAATGGGGATGTTTTCTTTAAATATATAGTCGCCCAAAGGCAGCCCAAGTTAGTGATATTCTTCTTTTAATTTCACAAGTTTGATTATCTCTATCTATTTATTCTCAGTTCGTGGCCGAGATGCACGTAGGATGTAACTTGTGCAATTTGAGAATCACCTAGAGCTATATTTTGGTTGGGAACAAGGTTCGTCATGATTTTAGTTTTAGCAATATTGATTTTAAGACCTACATCCAATGAAGCCTTGTGCAGTCTATCAAGCATTTTAGCTACCTTGTCTAAACTATTGCTTATCAGAACGATATCATCTGCGAATCGAAGATGGTTTAAATTTCGACCATCTATGTTAATACCCATATCGTTGAAGTCGCTCTTCTTGAACATATATTCCAAGAGGGTGGTAAATATCTTTGGAGAGATTGTATCTCCTTGCCTCACACCCCTTTTGATTGAGAACTTGTTCGTGTACTTGTGCAGTTTCACACATGCCGTTGCTCCAGCGTATGTGTTCTTTATAAGAATGATATATCTGCGATCGATTATGCATTCAGTTAACGCCTCGAGCATTTTTGACTGATCAATAGTGTCGAATGCTTTCTTGAAGTCTACAAAAATTAGAGCCAAAGGCTGGTTATATTCCACGCATTTCTCAATAAGGGTCTTCATTGCTTGAAGATGGTCGTTAGTACCAAAGCCCGCTCGGAAGCCCGCCTGTTCCACAGGTTGACAGAAATCTAGTTTATTCGTCAATCTTTTTGTTATGATTTTCATAAACATTTTATATAGATGAGATAACAGACTGATGGGACGATAATTTTTCAAGTCTGCAATAT
Organism: Pissodes strobi; assembly: GCA_016904865.1. NCBI lineage: Eukaryota > Metazoa > Arthropoda > Insecta > Coleoptera > Curculionidae > Pissodes > Pissodes strobi. Next base: position 45,314 of record MU185118.1, read on the forward strand.
CTCCTTTCTTGTGCATGATGGTGATTATTGCGTTGTTCCATACTGATGGAATTTGTCCATCGAACAAACATAGGTTGAATAGTTTACATATAGCTTGGATCAATGTTCGTCCTCCCACCTTTATCTGTTCAATCACTATCTCATCCTCTCCTGGTGCCTTGTTATTTTTCATCTCCATCAACGCAGCTTCAACTTCATGAAGGGTAATCTCAGGCAAATCTTCCGAGCCCTGATTCTGAATAGTTGATAGTTTTACGTCATTTAAGCATCTTGCATCATTATAAAACTCTGCGTAGAAGCACTCCGCAATATTGAGGATTTCTTCTCTATTTGATTTTATTTCCCCTTCTCGATTCGCAAGATTACAAACGTTGTTCCTGCCCGTTGCAAGATTTCTCCTCAAAACTCTCATGCCCTTGTTTTCGTCTATAATTTTTTTATCATATTTGTGTTATACTGTCTTATATCTTGTCTTACAGCCTTAGAAATGTCTTTATTAAGTTGTTTCAGGTCTGACAAATTTAGGTCTTTACTTTTCATCTCTCTTCGTTTTGTCATCAACTTTTTTGTATGTTCGCTCATCTCGCCACTTACTGATCCTTGCTGATGTTGCTGCTGTGCCGCGCTTTTTATCGCTTGTGAGATAATGTTGTTAAGATTCTCGATGTTGTCTTCTGCCTCTATGGTGGTTGTATTTAATTTTTCATTTATGTGCGCCTTGCAAGCTTGGATATCTCTAATGCGGTAATCCCGTTTTCCAGTTTTGCGTCTTGTCATTTGTTTCCTTTCTCTTTTCAAGTTTATTACGATTTTTCCCTAACAAGTCTATGGTCACTACCTATATCACATTTGTTCAGGACGGTTACATCATGTACGTTTTCTTTGTGCCTGGTAATTATGAAATCTATTTCGTTCTTCGTATTTCCGTCCGGGCTTATCCATGTCCACTTTCGTTGAGGTTTCCCCTGGAAGAAAGAGTTCATGGCATGAAGTCTATTGTGTAAAAGAAATTCCGACAACCTATCTCCTTTTGCGTTTCTTTCTCCACATCCGTGGTCACCCATGAAAGTTTAGGAGTCTCCCATCTTAAAACCGAGTTTTGAGTTAAAATCGCCAATGATAAAGGTGTAGTATGTTGGGGTGTCCTGCACTGCTTGCTGAACACTACAAGGAAAAACTTTTACCATAGGATGGTTCATGAACAAGTCCTTTCACTTTTTAGATAGATTATAACCAAGATACAGATAAATAATTACCTTAATGCCGGTTGAATAAATTGCTTAAAAAATATATCAGCTAAATAGCATTTCGCCCTATTGGGCCGTAGCCTATATGGCACGCGCCTATTATACTACGCCACTAATACGCTTCTTCACAAAATAAAAGGAACTTTAAAAGCGCAACGTATCCTCTAGAGGGGTAGTTTTTCAAGCATGACTTTTATGGAATCAACAAAGTTAAGGATGCCGTCTTTTAAATTCGATTTTTATGTTTGACGTTAAGCATCAGCGAGTTTTGCAGCGCGTCGGCGTCGCGCCGCTTCCTGATGACATCTTTCGAAAAAGGGCATCAATTTGACAAAGGGTATTCAAAAATATGGGGCGTTATATATATATGGCTTATGTTCTATATCAAAACCCGAGATAAAATTTTACTAAATTTTCAATCGTACTTTTTCATACTTACAAATAGCTCATCTTCTAACAAAACATAGCCGAGAAATTTCAAAATGTCTAAAGTTGCAACTCTGACCGATTCAGAAAATAGTAAATTTCCGTTAAACCAGTTATGTTTGTTTGGGTTAGTTTATTTTATATATTAGTTGATTCGTTACTTATAAGGAGATGTCTTTTTTACAAAGCTTTTGCGGTAGTACATGGACTTGAAGAAATACATTTGTTGGTTGACGTATTTAATAACCGCAATATTACTTTCCTAATTAACACAGTACGTAACAACTGATTTATGTATTAAATCCGCCAATTAAAATTTAGCTTGAAGGAGGTTTATTAGTATACAGATTTGCATTATCACAAGGCATGGTGTAGTTCTAAGTTGGGTGAAAAAATGGTTGTGCAGTTTCGCTTATTTTTATAATTTAATGCTACTCGTTGAAATTTTTTAAAAATGCTACGGCAAAGATGTAAATTTTCATCCGACCTTGCTTGCGGTCTTTATAAAAATAACAAGTAAATGCAGATATGAATATTTGTCTTTATTATAATATAACGTTTAATTTTATTCAACAGAACCGATATAACAAATATTAAATTTAATACGATATTTGCTCATTAGAACCCATATATTCATGAACGACTAAATATTTTGCATTCAGAAACTTCATTAACAAGCAAAACACATTTGCCTAGTACTATCTTATATTTTTTTTATTTCATTGATTTTTCTGGCAAAGGTCTATTCGAAGACCATTAAGAGCCATTGTATATAGGTGGGAACAGAAAACGTCGCATTCGCCTGCCACGCTTTTTCTTTCTTCTAATTGGCGCAAACCTTCACCTCAGCTTAGAAGAGACCGAGGGTGAATATTATCAAATAAGAAAAATGTAAAATTAAGTTAATTTGCAAGTACAGATGCGTAAGCTAGAACGAGTCGTCTTCAAAGCGTGCAAATAGGCTGTAGCTCTAATCCCGGAGAGTAGGGTTGGTTATTTATAAGGCGCCACGGGCTTGTAGACGGCACAAGCAAGAAATACACCAAAGCTGAAATATGGCACTCGTTTTAGCCTAAGCTTCGCAACTACCAAGAGAAAATTACTTAAATAAATTCGAAAATAATTTGTTGATTTGAATTTAAACAATCCGAACAAATGAAAAATAATGTAACAACCGTGAATTAATTTAATAATTAGAGAATTAATTTAATAAGAAAAGGCAAGTAAATAGGCCAGTATTAAAAAATAAAAAGTGAGACGCAAAAAAAACTAATAATTAACGGCAAAGTCAAGAATAAACTGTAGTATTTATAGCAAGTCAATGAAGCCGAAATATTTCAAACATAGACCGCAAATTAATTAAATCAAAGTACCCACCTTCTTTAATCGTCCTGATTTCTTCGTATTCAGGTAATGTAGGAATAATTAAATAACAGGCAAATTCAGTAAGTAGAAAGTTGGTTTATTACTCAATGCAGAACAGAGTACAAGATGACGCTGCTATACTAAATATTGCACTGTCTACTGTTCTAATAGTCAGAAATTTTACTCAGTTACTTGAGGCATTAAGGTAAATAAAAGAAAATAAAAAAACAATTATTAATTGAATTATCTCGCTCAATTAAAAGCCGATATCATTATGTATCATGGATAGAACAAAAACTTCCAATATTAATTAGGTTCCTTGGTTCACTCGAACGTGATCACCTTGTGGTGGCTAACGAGATTCAAAGAGAAATATTACGCGATATAACCGGTATTAGAAACAAACTGAACTAATTAAAAATATAAATTAAATTACTTTAGAAAATCACAGTTCAAGTAACATAAATAAAATACCTTATTCGATTATTATTTAGGCGCGCAAACCATGGTCTGATGTCACAATACCGCTCTACAAACTGATTATGCTTATAATTAAAATTAGGTACGCCAATAATAAATGATGCCTTGGGCAGTCGACTAAAATTAAATCAGTAGATTGGGCGCTGTCTTCGTTAATTAATTATTAACCAGACTCTATCTGACCATAAAATCACTTTTCTTAGAGACTAGAAAACTAGACCAGCAACTAGGCAACACAACGCCAAATCTACCGAAAGGAAGCGAGAGTTCCTTAATAAAGGTTCCTGAACAAATCCATATTCAGAAAAATATTTTGCGTTACTCGTCGCAAATTTCGTGAAATTATACCCGATTATTTTAATAAACTATGAGCCTATTTTCGGCCAGTTAAAAATGATAAAAGTATCGACTGACAAGAAGCAAGCTGAATCTAGATTTTGATTTACAAGAATAAAATAAGTTAAATTTTAAGTTTCATCTTATTAATTAGAGCAAAGAAAATTATCTTAATTAGCAAAAAAAGAATTTTAATTAAAGCTTAATTCTTGAGCAAAGAAAATTACGGTTGGGCGTATTTTCGTCAAGGAGATAAATTTAAGTTAAATCTTAGGTTTATTAACCAGAGTGATGAATAATACGGTTTAGCGTTAATAGTTAAAAATGGAGGAAACAAAAAGGTAGTAACAAACACTAATAATAAAGATAAGATAGCTCACATTTAGTTGGTGGCTTTTCGGCTGTTTTCCAGGTGGAAAGGGAAAAAACCATAAACTTCCTCCGACGAAGAAGGACTCTAACGGTGTCCTGAACGATTCACAATCCAGAGACCAGACTGGAGTGGCCTAATGACTGAGCTTTAAGGGCTAGTAAACGAAACTCTATCGGTTAAAGTACCACGACGGTCGACGTGTACTTCTACGGTTGAAGTGTACTCCTACGGTGGAAATGTACCCCTACGGTGGAAATGTACCCCTACAGTGGAACCCTGTAGAACATCAAAATATTCAAGGTTCTGCATGTAACTCATGACCGAAGGACATTTAAACTCAGATAATAAAGAAAAATATATATATCGAGAGAAAACAGTGGGAAAAAAATAAATTATCTGTTAAGGATTGCTATACAACTAGCTCGTTGGAACGCACAGGTAGGTCGTGGACGGACAAAGGCGTAAAGAATTAAGACGCAATTAAAATCCACTCACGGCGCCGGCGTCCCAAAATGGTGGCATTCATAGAAGAGAGAAAACAAAAACAAATTCACTCACCTACCTAAAGCAGCATCAAATCCCAATTATGGGGCGAGTTCCAGACACTAACGAACAAAACTAATCAACGTAAGCAAAATAAGGCCTGAGACTCTATAAATTGGTCGGTCAGAACAATCCCATGAGGTAAAGCAAAAAAAAAAACTTCCAACACGACCACTGCCTTTAACGGCAAGTCAACGTAAAGTGATTTCCTTCAAAAACTCCGGAAGAAGATGCTTCCTTCCAATATTCCCACTACAACTACGCCTGGCCAATAAGAGTATAGTCACCCGTCACGTGGCCACGAGCTGTCATACCTAATAATTTATCTAGAGCGATTTCGAAAGGAAAACGCAGAACTTTGATGTACCAAAGGCCATCTTAAATAATTGCTGGACCTTGCCAAAAATAAATAATCATTCGACCCACCATTCATTAGGGAAACATACAATGGTAAATCGCAATTTCCGCGACGTCAACACAAAAGAAAGAAAGTCCCTAAACGACACGCACGTTCAGGAGTTGGTACTACAAACCGCTACAGAAAATTACTCTAAAGATAAGCCAGACGATCCTAATTTTGAATTTCCGGTAGAAGGCAACTGCAATTCACTTCCAGCACTGCATTCACCGGTCGGTAGAGGTCATTACAGCGAGTGATAGCAATTAATAAAATGAACTGTACCAGTTTGTCAAGAGTAACCCCATAATATATATTCTTACGTGACTATAGGGAACAAACGTCTATTTTGGGGGGTCCGCCATTTAGTCAAGAAGAACTCTTACCTAAACCTTCAGACTTAACTTGATGCTGAGGGAAAGCCGCACGTTACACGCTATTTTAGCATAGTTGCAGATATTTTACCTTAGATAAATTAAGTAAAAGTGTGAGGTAAGGTAAATAAAAACTGCTGAAATGCAAATGCGCCATGTTTAGTTCCCACCTATACACCTGTTTTCACCCGCCATTGTTGTTTACTTACAATAAATATTTATTCACTATCAGACATACACATACACATTTATTCAGTATTAATACTAACGATGTACATATACAGTATTTTTCGTGTATTTTTTACCACCTTTCTGCAACATTTACCTATTTGAAAATTTGAACTAAAAATGTATATGTTTTTTTTCTAGAACCACCAATAAGCATCACAAAGGTGTAAAAATATAAACTTTTGTTATGGTTTAATTACTGGAATGTCCGTTCGTTACTGATTCCTAAGATACCCGGTTTGACTTCTGCAGCTTAAAAAATAACTCAGACAATGACAAAAACCGGGCCTGGTTGCATTAGACACTAAACAATTATTTTATGACGTTTTCTTTCTAACACATCAATATTTCGAGGTTTTTCTCATTTTTCTCACTATATTTTTCTTGTAAATTTGGAATTGGGTGCAAACGGACTACCCGATAAATGACCTACCCAACTGGCAAAGATCCCTTATAAGTTACAACATTTAAACATTTAAAATGTTTCTGTTCTCCTATGTAGTTTATAGGGCCTCAAATCGTGCAAAGTGCATGCTACATTTGCCACACATGACGTCATACGCGTGAAAGATCATGTTAGTTTGTTTATTCAAACTTAAGTTTGATTATAACGTAACGGAATCGGTTCAAATGACCAAAATAAATTGGAACTAACTGAGACTAACCGAAAGTTTATTGAACGACTAACCAAAAGTACCAAAAGGGGCTAAAACGTATCGAAATAAATAATTAAAAATATTGAAGTAAGTTAAAACTAACCCAAATTAACGGAATTTTGGAGACTAACCAAAATTAACAAAAAATATTAAAATTGCTTATAACTTATCGGAACAGTGTCAAATAAATTGGAACTAACTGAAAATATCCGAAAGATGATTGAAAAGCACTAAAACAGGCTAAAACGTATCAAATTAGATTAAAAATATTGAAGTAAGATAAAACTAACCCAAATTAGCCGAATTGTGGCGACTAACCAAAACTAACCAAAAACATTAAAATTGCTTATAACGTACCGGAACCGGTTCAAATGAATAAAATATATTAAAACTAACTGAACTTTACCGAAAGTTCATTGAACGACTAACTAACCAAAAGTAACCAAAAGCACCAAAACGGACTAAAACGCATCGAAATAGATTAAAAATATTGAATATTAGTTAAAACTAACCCAAATTAACCGAATTTTGGCGACTAACCAAAACAACTAAAGCGGTCTAAGAGAGTAACCAAAAGCACCAAAGCGGTCTAAAATGTATCGAAATAGATTAAAAATTATGAAGTAATACTAACCCAAATTAACCAAATTTTGGTGACTAACCAAAACTAACCAACAACATTAAAATTGCTTATAACGTATCGAAACCGGTTCAAATGACTAATTACAAAGTAGTAAATAACCGAAAGGTGATTGAATTACTAACCAAAATTAACCAAAAGTAACTAAAAGCACCAAAACGTGCTAAAACATATCGAAATAAATTAAAAATAT
>MU185118.1:57571-96790 GCA_016904865.1 Pissodes strobi
GTAACGTTCAAGAGAGGTGTCTTCCAGGGGGATTCTCTCAGCCCCCTATTGTTTTGCATCTCATTCCTACCGTTGTCGGTGGCTCTCAGAAACGTCCGTGGATACCAATGCGGACCCCCCGGAAACAGAAGGCATAAAGTAACACACCTTTTTCTATGTGGATGACCTAAAGCTGTATGCCTCTAGAGAGAGAGACCTTAAGTCATCTCTCCGAGTGGTCGAAGATTTTACGGGGGCGGTAGGAATGGAGCTGGGGCTTGATAAGTGCGCAGTGGTTTATCTGAAAAGGGGACGAAATCAAGATTACGGGGAGGATGTACAGCTTGTGGACGGGGGCATCATACACAAGCTAGGGATCGGAGAGTCATATACCTACCTAGGAGTACAACAGCGACATTTTCAGGAGAGGACAGATAAAAGATTCACTCCGAAGTCGATACCAATAACGAATTAGACAGATACGGTCATCTAGGCTGTCTGGGAAAAACAAAGCCCTAGCTACCAATGTGTTAGCGGTCCCAATTTTACTTTACTCTTTTGGGGTTATAAAGTGGACGCAAAATGAGCTCCGAGAGCTGGACATCAAAAAAATGCCGGCCCGAAAAATGATGCATATAAATAACAGCTTACACACCAAGTCATCTGTGTCCCGATTATACCTCCCAAGAACGCAAGGAGGGCGAGTACTACTCAGTCTAAAACATGCCCACAATAAAGTAGTAATAAACACAGTTTACTTACTTTTGAAATCCCCTGACCCCCTTTTAACATTGGTTCGCGAGCACGAGCTGCAAGCACAAGGCGGTTTTATTCTCAAAGCTGCTGCTGGAGCAGCGCAAGAACTGGGTCTCATCTTAGATACTAACATGCAAAACCCCGACTCAATCACCGAGCTGAGCACAGCACAACTAGATCAGATTGTCAGGCGCCAGAAAAACCTTCAACTTCTCCAACATCATAAAGAAAAGCCCATGCACGGCGCATTCTACAGTATTCTAGAACAACAGGGACTCTCCGAAAAACTATCATTTGCATTTCTTAGATCGAGAGGCCTCAGATCTGAAACGGAGGGGCTTATCTTGGCCTGTCAGGACGGAGTATTTAACTCGCTAGTTTACCGAAATAGGATCATGGGGGTGGAACTGGAGAGTGTCAGCTGCAGAGCCTGTCATCGAGCTCCAGAAACTTTATGGCACATTCTCTCTTCCTGTTCAGCACATGCAGCGTCTTTATATGTGCACCGACACTTCGCGTTCTTTATTCACATCTCCGGCACGCGTACGGTATTGACCAATTTATTGTACCACCGTACACCTTGGGCAACATTGAGGCGGTCGTGGAGAGTGCGACTTGCAGAATATACTGGAATTACTCGTTTCCCACCCGGCGACCTATTCCTGCAAGAAAGCCAGATATGGTTCTGCTCGACAATGACAAGAGAACACTATACGTCATTGAGTTCTCTGCTCCCTCGGAGAAGAACATAAAAGCAAAACAAGAGGAAAAACGCATGAAATACAGGGATCTCGTGCAGGAACTTGCAGTGCAGTATGCGGGATATTCGGTGCGGCTGGTGGTCTTAGTGGTAGGTTCGCTAGGGGGAGTGGGAGATGTTTTCCTGAAAGAGCTGAAAGCAATACCAGCATGCAGAGTAATGGCGGAGCTGTTGGCGCTGCGTATGCAGAAGGCGGTGATCCTCTGGTCTCTAAGACTACTCAGGGTGCACGAGTCGCGGACCTAGTACACGGCTAACCCTTGCGGATGCGGGGAGCAGGATAAAACACACACCTTGTATCTCTCGCGTGTCGGAGCCGAGAGCTTGACAGTTGGATATATAAAAAAAGCTCTTTGAAACGCCTTTGAAAGCTGCAAATTTAGTAGCTGCATTAAAGTATGTCATATCAATTATACTTGATTGTATTAGAGAAGCAAACTTTCAGCCTAGAATGTGCTGGTACGCACGCTTAACTTCGACCCTCGGCTAAAAGTTTGTTGTGTACTGGAAATATTGGGATTCCTCCATTATAAACATGACACACTTTATATGGGGTTGTATTTAACTAGCTACCAAATTTATTGAAATTATGCCTCTTTGGTTTTTCAAAAATATTGAATTATTATTTATTACCCAAAAGCCATGTGTTTTTATTTTTCAGCAGAGTCTTCTATAATCTACTCATGCAAAAACATTTGCACGAAGCAACAGGCATGGATGTGACGTAATAATTGCTTTTTGAGTGGTGATCATAGAGTATTTTTAGGTTGTAAACGAGAGTAACGGGAGGTTAATATCTGGTTATAGCTTTAGGATTATTTAATCTAAATTTAATATTTTTGTGAATTTCATTAGATCTGGTAAACCTTTTATTTGAAGCCCTTTATATGCATGCTCATAACGTTCTCTCGATCTAAAAACAAAACAAATCGACGACTGTTAATGCCGTAAATTGTAAATTATTATTTCTAGCGTGATTCATACACCCATCAATCCGTCACTGATTTTTGATTTTGCTCGTGTTCTTATAATTATTGCATCTAGCCGGAAAAGGTGACCGTATCCGGCATGTGCCGTTTTGACTCCACTTGACACGGTAATGAGGCTCAATAATTGATTCAAATGGGGTAAATTTGATTACGTTTTGCCGGTAAAACAGGATGTGATTGCCCTATTTTGTTTGGCTATGTGATTAATAGGTTCTAGAGGTGAAAATTTTATTACGTGTTTATAATCATGGTAATTTCAGCAAAAACATGAAATATCGATAAAATGGGAAATTAACAAAATATTGCGGATTAAGTCTCAAAAACTATATGAGTTGTGACCTTACACAATGGATTTTTCTCCAGACAAGATTTTGGTTTCGCATTACGTGACAACAACTAGGGTTTGTATCTGACGCCTAACTGAATGACATGCAGGGTCCTGGTGACTATTGATTGTTAACCTCTACTTAATGTCATGTTGCATGCCGCCTAAATTATATTAAATGATTTCTTGATTAAAATTTATTAGACTCTGTGACTGAAGCTATGTAATTACTAAAATTATCATGCATTCCAGAAGAAAAAAACTTAGAACCACAACGTATCTCCCAAATTTATATAACAAAATATGAATTACCCACTCACAATTTAGTACTATTTATACGTTTCTTAAATTATTGCCATAACAACATACCTGTTTCTCTATCAGATCTATCATCGCTTGTTGTGGAATCCGCAAACATATCTTGCAGATTCAAAGGTTCTTTAGGTCCCAGAGTTAGCTCATGTCCAGTTGGTATGTCCGTAAACGTTTCATACCACACCTTGAAAATTACATTTAAGGAACATCAGTTGAATGTTCTATAAAATAGTTAAATTTTTTAAATTTGTAATAATACTATACGTAGGGTAAAGTTGGTAGAGACGCCCCACCTATTTTAACCTGACCCAAATTTCAGAAAAATAATTATTAAAAGAAAAGGAGCTTGTTTTTCAGTAACTCAAACTTTATCCAGTTATGATATTTATTAAAGAATGTAAAAAACAAGTTTTATTTTACAAAAATACATGAAAAAAAATTGTAATTGGCCATCTCTCCCTCAGTGTTTGGGTAACATGCCCCACACAGGGTGGTAGTGATGGCCTCTATACTCCGATATAAAATAATGAGCAAAGTAAATTAAATCTTCTGTTTAGTAGCTATTCTTCCACAGGGATCGCAAAAATTAACAAATTTGCTGCATCCATCGTGAAACCAGCATAGGAAGGTCCCCCAACTTCGGATTCACTTGATGAAGACATTTTTCTTTTTCTTTTTCTGTTTATCTTCAGTTTCAATTTATTGCTGGTAACTTTTTCACTAGGTTTGGAAATCTTTTTTTTCTTTTGATTTCTTTGCTCAATATTATTAGCATCAGTCAGCACAGTAGAAATATGCTGGGCTCTTCTTAGGATACTTTCCAAAGCCAGAATCTTTGATGGGGGCGAAACCTGATCCAAAATTTTTCCTGGAGTTATATCAGAGTTTTCTTGAATTATCACTGATTGAGTTAAATTTTGAGAAGCAGTGGAGGTGCTAGGCTGAAGGGACATTTCTCGTGCGGGTATGGTACTTGGCCTTGATGATATTTCTTCAGCAGTTTTCATACTAGGCTGTTGAAGTGGCAGTGCTTCAAAGTTACAGTATCGGGTGTGGTCTCTCTGGAAGGCTTTAGTATATTTGTACGTGGTATGGCAGTTTCGGATAAGAAAGCATATTCTGGAATGGCTTCTGGATTGTACACCAGTTGCTTTAAAAGCGGAAATTGCATTTCCTAGTACTGTTGCCTTTCGCCATGCCTCATTCATTAAATGTCCAAATTGGAGACGACCAATTTTTCTGGAAGGATTTGCTCGCATCCAGTTATTTGCAGCAACAGCATACGCAGATTTTAATGACTTAAAAATCGCCCTGTCGAGAGGTTGTAACCAGTGCGTGGTATGACTTGGCAAACTGATAATTATTATATCGTTTTGCCTAGCAAATTCTAGCATCTCAACACAGCAATGAGAGCTGTGACCATCCACCAACAATAAAACATTACCTTCAGGTTTGCGCGGTGTAAAGTGAGTCTTTAGCCACCTTAAAAACAAATCTGAATTTATGTAGGCTGATTTTTCATTCATGTAGATCTTAGACCCAGGAGGCATTCCATCTTCCCAGCTTTCAGATTTTTGCCTTTAAACTTATTGGAGGTATACATGTACCCTCAGCGTTACAGCATGCAACGACTGTAGTTGTTTCCCCCTTCTCTCCAGAACTTATTGCAGCCACGTTTTAGGAGCCTTTCCGAGCGATCATCTTTCCTGGAACATTATTCAGCTGTAGCCCTGTCTCATCCATGTTGAAAATATGGCTGGGTTTATCAAACAAGTGAAACTCCTCTAGGACAGAGCGGAGTAAATCAAAATAATGATTTACTCTGTCTAGAGACATTCCTAATCCTCTGGCTATGGAAACACCTAAAATATCAAAAACAACTAAAATTAACTACCTACTGTAAATTGATGATTTATATATTTATTACCTTCAGCTTTTCTTACGGAGAGCTTGGGATTTCTTCTGAGAAAAGAGCGAAGCCAATCTTTTCTTGCCAGTTAATTTTTAAACTTATTTGGAATGCGTAAAGCGACTGCAAACTTGTAGGCCATTTGCCGAAGATCTAAATGACGAGGCGCGAATCCATAGTTTTGCAGTTTTATTATATGTCTAACTAATTTTCCTTCATTTTCAGCTCCTAAGCTACTATCTGGGCACATTCTTCCTTTTTTAGAATCGTTTGACTTCAGCCTTCTTATCCTAGAGTTCTTAATGGTAGACCATAATTGCGAGCTGCATCATTAGTACCTAGTTCTTCGTTACGAACTGCTTGCATAGCTGCCACTAAATCGACCTCTGTCCATTTCCCTCGTTCAGGACAAATCTTTTTATAGATGGATGGCATAATCTTAAAAAAAATTAGATACCTAAATTAAAATGCCATCTCTACCCACTTTGACTAGGGCATCTATACCAAAAGATGGTATAAGATGTGCCCCACCATGCAGTTTGTGTGAATCAACATGTACATCCATTTTGAGGCTAGGACATTGTAGCACATGCATTTTTAAACAAATAAATATTAATCATCTTACAACCTATAGCGTAATCACGTATAAAAATGTTCACCTACCTCAAAACAACATCACAAAATTTCTCCAAAACAAGACAATTATCAGCAGCAACACCTCCTTCCGCACCTGAACGACAAATAGCTGATTGGGTTGGAACAAGCCGCATTACCATCCATGTAAAAGTTTCCGAGTAATAAAAGCCGGCCATCTCTATCACTGGGGCATCTCTACCAACCTTACCCTATAGTAATTTTGTTAGAATCCAAACCACTTCGGCGCTGACCATCTTTCAAACATGTGTTACATGTGATTATTCACCATTGATTTTGCAAATCATACATTCATGGTAGAAGTCACAGTGGATTAATTTGATCACTATTATTTCACACTAATATTGGTGTACTTACTTACCTGTCCACTAACTAAAAAATGTCTCATATTTGCAGCATGTTTATTTGGATTACTTCTGATCAGTTTTATCCAATTTTGGTGATCCAGCGAGCCGTCCAGCCATCCTCGTACTCCAGATCCAGCTACAATCTGAAACAAAATAATGAAATAGATTCTAGATATTTTTCGTAGGAAATATATTGCAAACTAAATAGAATAAGAATAATTTGCACTTAATAAAATAAAATGGTTCTCAATGGTAAAACTTTATGTCCCATAATTATTATAAAGGATAAAATGCGTATAATTAATTGACAGTGGCCAGTTATTAGACTAGTGAGTTATTCTTACATATAAGTCGAAAGAGTGCGTAAAACTATAAAAAACCTAAAATCATCTATCAATCTATTTAAAAGGCACCTTATAAACTTTAAAAACCTTAGAGAAATGGTTCTCTCTCTGTAAGTGCTGCCAAAATTATATATTTTCGAACATTTTCTCCAACAATAAATTTCTCTATAGCAAGCAATGATATATGAAAAAATGTAATAAAGCAATTACTTCCTAGAACTAAATCAGTGTTATTAGAGATATCAGAAACAAATATTTTGGGAATTATTTGCAACATTTTACGAAGAAACAATGTTACTTAAAAATAAATTCGCATAGATTTTAATACAACAAAAACATTTCCTTTATTTCCCTATTCACCTTAAAAGAATTAATGCATTCCATTGTTCCGCCATAAAGGCCGCTCCAGGCCTCGATGGGATTATATTCATGTGATAACAAATCTGCCTTTCAACATCTTACTACATATTTTAAAATTCTACAATCAGATACTGTAAAATTCACAACCAAAGAAAATTAACAACTATCGACCTATTTCGATGACTAATCGTATCTATAAAAGATTACGGAAATAATCATAAAATATCGTCTTTAATCAAAAAATATGCGCACGCCCAAACAATACGTTCTAGATAGATCAACCATTGATCACCTGGTTGATCTTGAGATGCACATTAATGGCTTGTTCCTTATATATTTCAAAAGCTTATGATATTACATATGGAGGTACAATATTTTACTTGAACGTAATAATCTAAGGTTTTTTAAAGCGAATTTTCACTCGATTCGTTATCCTTCCTACCCACACCCTGCCCTTCCCTCTGTTTTGAGCTCGAGGCTCAGAACAATCCCTTTTCAACCCAATCAATCATTTCATAATTTCTCACAATTATTCCTTTGTTCGAAAAGATGATAAAGAATTCCAATTGTAGCACGAAGAAGTAAAGTGCCTTACAAACACTCAACCGTAGAGCATCGGTCCAGTCATCGCTCTGCTTGAGTTCGGCGCCAAGAACATCTACCAAGTCGTAGCTCTGGTTTGACGCCAAGATATTTAGTCATTTTTTCATTTGTTTGCACAGATATTTACGAAATATCTCATGTACTCTGATCCCCTTTTCCAAATTTGTATTTAGGGACCCTTTTGGGCATTTTTACGCATTTTCCCAAGACAGAAACGCGATAGCGCCTCTAGTCCCTCCTGTCAAAGATTAAATAAGGTAAAATGGCGGTTGGAAAATTGTACTTAGACAAATCTGTTAATGTACTCGAGATTTGAATTAAATGTTTGAAGTGTTATATCCCTGGTAAAGTTAAGTTGAGAGAATTGCAGAAAAAACAAAGTAACAAGATATTTAGTGTGAAGGAGAAGCAGTTAGTTTAAATACAAGAAAGTTTGATTAGATTCAGTAAAGAAAGGAGTTTCAGTTAAACTTAAACAATCAAGAAGTTTTGTTAAATATTCATTAATAGTGAACCTGATGTAAAGTATTTAGTTTTATGTGTGGAAGGATGAATTCGAGGAAGTAGTTAGAAAACATTTTATATATTGATCATATTTAAGGCAAATTAAATCTTGCATTATTAAAGTACCTAATACCTAAAGTACATGTTTCAATTCACACCCTATGAATACAATCTCACCTACCTATGTTAATACAGTCCGCTAATTAAAGGGGTCAATTATAAAGTTAATTACCACACGGCCTATGTGGTCATAAATGATTTAAAAATTAATTGTTTATACCGACCAGGCACTGACCTCACATTTTTGCAAAATGATAAAATGGCCGCTCTGTGAAATTTTCAATTACAAGCTTCAAAATTACAAAAATTTTCTATTATAGTATTTTTAGTAATGCACTCTAGTAATAATTGTAATGTTACCTATATTACCCCTTTAATTGTTCCAATAAAAATTATATGACAATTTCTTGTAGTTTTAATGCTTAATTCAATTGCATTTTTCTATAATTTTTCTATTAGAGTATTTTTAGTAATGCACTCTAGTAATAATGGTAATGTTACCTATATTACCCCTTTAATTGTTCCAATAAAAATTATATGACAATTTTTTGTATTTTTAATGCTTAATTCAATTGCGTTTTTCTATAATTTTTGAAATACAGCATGCCAAATTGTATGCTGTTAAATTAAAGAGGAGCAAGTAACCTCAAATATATGCATTGCATTACATTGAAAAGTGGTTCATGCAACGTTAGAAAGCAAATATCAACTTGTAACACATAATTAAAAAGTAAATGTAAACCAGCATACAAATGAGCAAAAAGTATGCAGAGTGGCATTTTAAAAAAAAATCGAGTTTGCTTCCTTTTTACACCAAAAGTGCTACCGGACTTCTGATATTTCCAAAATAAGACAATTTTGCACTTATATTACTCCCTGGTATCATTTTTTTAAAATTAACCGGACATATTTTGTTTTTACTAGTGGGAACTAAGATCCCAAATATACGTAAATCAACGCCAGTTTAAACTTTTTAACATCTAAGGTCATACAACCGGTTGTAGTTTACCAATAAAATGAGGTAACCTCAAATGTTTCGAGATCGTGGGTACATGTGGTGCATTTATTTGGGTTTTTGAAGTGTTTTTTTTTGACGAATTATAAACTGTATAAGTACCCCTATAGTTTAATGTTTGGAACATATTTAGCGTTTTGGCTGATGTAATATGGAAGTTTTTTTCCGTGGAACATTATGTCCCAACAAGCTACTTTGGTGGGATCATTTACCCCGGCAGACGTAAAAATATATTTTTTTTTCAGAATGATAAAATCGAAAGCGATAGTGGCGATCCTTATGATATTGAGGATGAAGATCCAGACTGGGTCACTTCGGGCTCCGAAACCGAGTCTGCGCCCGAAAACGATATACAGTCTTATTCAAGTTCTGATGATAGCGCTATCAAACTCGAGGGTAACGAATTTCTTCCCGATAATACTCAGAATAATATACCAGACATATGCAGCATCCAGAATGCAATGAAAAGTTCTCAAAGAGTGCCTACAATTTCATCTGCATCAGACAACATAATCTGGTATCCAAATCCGGGAACTATACCCCAAGGATACAACACCCTACTGGAAGGAACCCAGAAATTTTTTTGACCTCCATAAATAGTCAGTCTACACAAATTGATATTTTCATGAATTTATTTCCAAAAAGCTTGTACATATTTATATCCCAGTGTACAAATGAATTGCTTACCATTTTAGAAAGAAAAGCTGAAAACAAAAGTTAAACGAACTGATTCTTCTGAAATGATGATTCTGACTGGTGTTATGATGGTCATGGCTTATAATACGCTGCCAAGCATGTAAGAGGGGCCCGTCGTAGATATTTTGCTGAATAGAGTAGAAGTATTTCATTGAACACAATTTTAAATTTATGGCGTTTATTCGAAGAAACTAAGTCTTTACAATTTACATTATAAGAAGCGCATCGTTGCAAGAACCATGATGCGAGATCGTTCAGTGCTATATTATTTTGAAAACAATCCAAGAAATTCAATTGCCCAGATATCCACTATTATTATTATTATTCCTAAATCAATTAAAGGTAGAGAATCTGCAACTGGAAATTCCTCAATCGTATCTATTGGTAATTCTAAAAGTGGAGAGTCTCGTTTGTGATGGGAATCATATTATTTTAATTGAAATGCTACATCTAATTCTCACATCCAGACTTTGGAAGAAACAGTGTGGAAGTATACGGAAATTCCCCAGTTGTAGTACAACCGTGCTTTCCAATAAAATTCATGACATTTAGAACAAAAAAATTAAAATTTAAATATGTTTAATCTAACTTATTTACACTACAAAGAATGGGCCAAAACTCCTGTTCAGAGCTTCGATAAACTGGCAAGCCATCTATATATGGGTACATTTAGTGGCATAGAGAGGCATTGTGGTATTTGTCAAATATTTTCCCAGACAGTATTTTAGCCATTGTGCCAGTACTCTCCATTTTTAAGTTTGATCATCCGAATTTAAGCAGGATTCTAGGATCACGGGGGAAAACATTGGAAAGCCTCAAGTTAAACATATTTAACAGTTCTCTTAGAGCTGTGTGGCTAATGCTATTGGAGACTGCCCAATTTTGCATTTGATTGTAGGTGTTAACATATTTTTTCATATCTGTAAACTTTATTAAATTCACCTTCCAGTTCAACATCCCTATTATTTTTGGATTCTTTTTCAATTTTCAACAACAACTTTGAACATTTAGAACCCTTATATACCTTTTATGAGATAAAAAAGGGGTGTATGGGATTCGCTGGAGAGGTAGTACCTCTTAGTTTAAGACGGTCGCATCGAGAGTCATAGACTGGAGATGGTTTTAAACAATTGGTCCTCACAGGGCGGTCAGCTCTCATTTATGGCTCCAAGTGGTACACCCTGGAAACTGCATCGACCTGCTGGCTAAACTTCGTGAGGGTAGCCAGATATGGCGCGAAAACTAGTGTTAGGCAGCAGTGACACTAAAAGTAATTTGTTGGCGTATTTCTAGATATAGAAAAAAACGGTGGCAAATAACATAATTAGAAGCGTGGCAAGGATTGTCGTTACGGTTTTAATACTGCGATATGAAAGGCAACGGAAAACCACCTCATAAAAATTTTCCTAGTAGATCAATCATGGCTAAGCAAATCTGTACAAAGGCCTTAGACGGCCAGAGGGTGCGAAGAATCCCCGGGTTAGCCATAAAAGTAGCTAGGTGGAACGTAAGAAGCCTATTTATATCAGGGAAACTAGATAACCTGGTTTTAGAGATGGAAAGGCTGAAAATCAACATGCTTGGAGTTAGTGACGTCCAGTGGACTGGCTCAGGTAAATGCCCAACTAAAAACGGCACAATATATTTCTCTGGAAATAATAACCCAAATCACAGATATGGCGTAGCAATAATAGTTGACATAATGATAGACAAATCAGTAATGGGTTTCACTCCTCTTTCTGACAGAGTTCTGATGCTAAAGCTCCAAGCAAGTCCAACAGCAGTTAATGTTAAACAAATCTATGCGCCTACTGCAGACAAGAGTGAACAAGAAATTGAAACGTTTTATGAAGAACTTAGAGAAGCACCCCAAACAACAAAAAACCATGAGCTCACAATCATACTTGGTGACTTCAATGCCAAAGTGGGACAGGGCGAAGTTGAAAACTGCGTAGGAAAATTTGGACTTGGACAACGTAATGAGCGGGGAGATCGGCTAGTAGAATTTTGTCAAACCGAACATTTGATAATTACGAACACGTTTTTTAAACTTCCAAATCGAAGACTCTACACGTGAAAATCCCCAGCAGATGGTATCAGAGGTATAGTACGAAATCAAATCGATTTTATTCTTATAAAAGAACGATATAAGAACTCTGTTAAATCAGTAAAAACTTATCCGGGAGCAGATATCAACTCTGATCATAATCCTCTGATAGCAAAAATTGAACTAAAATTCAAGAAAACAAAACCTAAAACTACAAAACAATCCATTAATGTCTCTTCTTTAAGAGACCCAGTAGTACGACAAAAAACAAAAAAAGAAATTAACAAAAATTTAAAAAGCTTAACACAAACCAGTTTTAATCACACAGATGTTAATCTTAAATGGGACTGCATTCAAAATACTATGGACAAGGCAGGTTCAGCCCTACCAAACAAGCGCGAAACAAAACAATTATGGATGAATGAAGAAATTTTACAACTTATGGATGAAAGAAGACAAAACAAGAACAACATTAATGAATATGCTAAACTAAACTCCCAAATTAAAATTAAAATCAAACATGCAAAAGAAGAGTGATTAAAAAGAAACTGTGAGGAGATAGAGGAGTATGAAAAGAGGTATGATAGTTTCAACATGCATAAGAAAATCAAAGAAATGACAGGTCTAAAAAAGCATAAATTATTCACCGTACTGAAAAATAGAGAAAGGAAGCTCTTAACAGATGTCAACGAACAACTTACAGAAAGGACCAATTACATCCAAATCCTTTTTTACGACACTAGACCGGAATTAAGTCTTCATTTTGCAGAAAACACAGGATCAGAAATCCTTAAAGGAGAAGTGATTCATGCCATTCAACAGACCAAAAGTGGAAAAGCGAGTGGTCCCGATGAAATTCCCATCGAACTGCTAAAGTTAATTGATAGTGACTCCATCGACATCATTGTTGATCTCTTTAACGCTGTATATACGACAGGCATCATTCCTAAAGAGTGGCTCCAATCTACATTTATAACGCTGCCCAAAAAACCAAACGCCAAATCTTGTTCTGAGTACCGAACGATTTCACTGATGAGCCATACTCTTAAAGTTCTATTGCGTATCATTCACAATAGAATTTATGCAAAATTAGATATAGAAATAAGTGACAACCAGCTAGGGTTCAGAAAGGGTATGGGTACAAGGGAAGCACTGTTTGGATTAAATGTTCTTATGCAGAGATGTCTGGACGTAAATCAAGATATATACATTTGTTTCATAGACTTTGAGAAAGCGTTTGACAGAGTTCAACACGAAAAACTGATAGAAATATTACAAAGAAAAAATATTGATACTCGGGACATAAGACTAATAGTAAACCTGTACTGGGGACAAACAGCTAGAGTTAGATTAGATTACTGTTTATCTGAAAAGATAGAAATACAGCGTGGTGTTCGGCAAGGATGTATTTTGTCTCCTCTCCTTTTCAATGTCTTTGAGGAAGCTCTTGCAGAAGGAGACGATGGAATAAAAAATAAACGGTCAATAATTTAACAATTTTACATGAACAGAGAAGAAGAGATTTATAAAACGCTAAAGAAAAAGAAACTCGAATATTTTGCACACATTATTAGAGGTTCAAAATATCAATTGCTGCAAAATATTATGGAGGGAAAAATTCAAGGAAGGCGTTGTCAGGGTAGAAGAAGAACTTCATGGTGGAGAAACCTCAGAGAATGGTTCTCAATGACGTCCAATGAACTGTTCCGTGCAGCTGCAAATAAAGTGTGCATAGCTATGTTGATAGCTAACCTCCGTTAGGAGATGGTACGCGAAGAAGAAGAAGAGATAAAAATGTTGTATAGGCAGGAACTTATAAGGGATCTTTGCCAGTTGGGTAGTTCATTTATCGGGTAGTCCGTTTGCAACTGATGCCAAATTTACAGGAAAAATATAGTTAGAAAAATGAGAAAAACCTCGTTATATTAATGTGTTAGAAAGAAAACGCCATAAAATAATGATTTAATGTCTAATGCAACGACCTTATGGCCCGGTTTTTGTGATAGTCCGAGTTATTTTTAAAGCTGCAGGAGTCAAACCGGATATCTTAGGAATCAGTATATTGGTGGTTCTCGAAAAAAACCCTATACGTTTTTAGTTAAAATTTTCAAATATCTATTAAGGTAAATGTTGCAGAAAAGTGGTAAAAAATACACGTAAAATCCTGTACATGTACATCGTTGGTGTTAATACTGAATAAATGTGTGTGTGTGTGTGTGTGTATGTCTGATGGTGAATAAATATGTATTGTCAGTAAACAGCAGTGGCGGGTTTAAAACAGGTGTATAGGTGGGAACTAAACACGGCGCATTTGCATTTCAGCAGTTTTTATTTACCTTACCTAACCTAAGATGAAATATCTGCAACTTTGCTAAAATGGCGAATGCGACGTTTTCTGTTCCTACCTATACACAATGGCTTCAAATGATCTTCGAATAGACCTTTTCCAGAAAAATCAATCAAATAAAAAATGTATAAAATAGTACTAGGCAAATGTATTTTGCTTGTTAATGAAGGTTCTACATGTAAAATATTTAGTCGTTCATGAATATATGGGTTCTAATGAGCAAATAACGTATTAAATTTAATATTTGTTATATCATATCTGCATATACTTGTTATTTTTATAAAGACCGCATGCAAGGTCGAATGAAAATTTACATCTTTGCCGTAGCATTTTTAAAAAATTTCAACGAGTAGCATTAAATTATAAAAATAAGCGAAACTGCACAATAATTTTTTTACTCAACTAAGAACTGCACCATGCCTTGTGATAATGCAAATCCGTATACTAATAAACCTCCTTCAAGCTAAATTTTAATTGGCGGATTTAATACATATATCAGTTGTTACGTACTGTGTTCATTAGGAAAGTAATATAGCGGTTATTAAATACGTCAACCAACAAATGTATTTCTTCAAGTCCATGTACTACCGCAAAAGCTTTGTAAAAAAGCCATCTCCTTATAAGTAACGAATCAACTAATATATAAAATAAACTAACCAAACAAACATAACTGGTTTAACGGAAATTTACTATTTTCTGAATCGGTCAGAGTTGCAACTTTAAACATTTTGAAATGTCTCGACTCAGTTTTGTGAGAAGATGAGCTATTTGTAAGTATGAAAAAGTACGATTGAAAATTTAGTAAAATTTTATCTCGGCTTTTGATAGAACTTAAGCCATATATACATAACGCCCCATATTTTTGAATACCCTTTGTCAAATTGATGCCCTTTTTCGAAAGATGTCATCAGGAAGCGGCGCGACGCGCTGCAAAACTCGCTGAAGCTTAACGTCAAACATAAAAATCGAATTTAAAAGACGGCATTCTTAACTTTGCTGATTCCATAAAAGTCATGCTTGAAAAACTACCCCTCTAGAGAATACGTTGCGCTTTTAAAGTTCCTTTTATTTTGTGAAGAAGCGAATTAGTGGCGTAGTATAGTAGGCGCGTGCCATATAGGCTACGGCCCAATAGGGCGAAATGTTATTTAGCTGATATTTTTTAAGCAATTTATTCAACTGGCTTGAAGGTAGTTATTTATCTGTATCTTGGTTATAATCTATCTAAAAAGTAAAAGCACTTGTTCACGAACCATCCTATGGTACAAGTTTTTCCTTGTGATGTTCATGCCATGCATTTTTATTTCTGTCACAGTGCCTTTTTGAATGTAATACATTTTACTCCGCCTGCATAATCTCTGGGTGGATTGAGTAGCCCAGGGGTTATGTTGCCTATCCCAAGCCCGGATAAAGGAGGAAGGCTGAAAGGTTAGGTTAGCTCCCTGACTAGCGTAAAACTTTTTACAGGCTCACAGAACTGATAACTCGCCTTGGAATTGGACTGATATACGGATGACGAACCATGCTCGAAGAAGGATAACGAACTGCAAACGGAAAAGCATTATGAGAGTAGCCTCCTGGAATGTCAAAACGATCAATAATAAGGAAGAAGAAATCGTGCAAGAACTAAAAAATCATAAAATAGACATTGCCGCACTGCAGGAAACCAAGAAGAAAGGAAAAGGTCAAAAAGTATATGGAGAATATATTGTAATATACAGCGGTATTGATAAGAGCGAGAAAGCTAAGGAAGGTGTGGCTGTAGCCTTACATAAAAAATATATCAACCAAGTGGAGAACTGTCAGTACATATCATCACGAATAATCCTGGTTAAGCTGATGACTGATTCATATCCTCTAAATATAATATCTATCTATGCATCAAAAGATAATAAAGCAAAACAGGAACGGGAAGTGTTTTTTAATAAACTAGAAAGTACCATGACTCAATACCACCCAGAGAATCCACTATTATACTGAGAGATTTTAATGCCCGCATCGGGAATGAACCAATTCCCGGAGTAATGCAACAGTTTAATGAACCCATAGTCAACGACAACGGGAAACTTATGATTAACCTTTGCTCCCTAACAAGTCTCAGAATTAACAACACTTTTTTCGATCATAAAATGCAACATAAATACACGTTTCATAATACTCGCAATAATTGACTTTATAGTAACTAACAGATCTATACCAGCTTCTGAAATCCTGGATGTCAGAGTGCTCAACTCGGCCAATGTTGGGAGTGACCATGGTTTACTTCTTGGTAAATTCAGGATCAAGTGTGGCCCCAAGAGAAAACGTAAGCACCCAGAGAAAACAAGAGAAAGAATTAAGGTCGATTCCCTCTGGGATCCAACCATCCTAGAATTACCAGACTGGTGATCTAGACGACGTCAGTACCATTTGGAGTAAATTAAAAACAAATATCAAAACTGTAGCCATAGAACTGTTGGAACAAAGACGTAGTTCTCACGGAAAATAAAGCTCCATGGTTCTGCGAGGAAGTTAAGAACCAATGCAAAAGGAAGAGACAAGCGTATATCAATTATCTAACAACGCGAACAGATGAGTCGCACAATGAATACAAAGAGATTCGGAATGAAATTGGCTCATTGGTCAGGCAAATTAAAGATAGGTACTGGGAGAATTTTTCAATGAGATTAGAGAAAGACTTCTACGGACTTCGGAAGCAGATGTGGCGATTTATAAGGAGCCAAAAGAAAGAAACAAGTGAGCTAATACCCGTTAATCAGATCGGTATGAAAACATGGACCAGCTACTTACAAGATCTATATAAAGGTGTGGAAGCAGCAACACCACAAGCCCCGCCCAGTATCGTAATTGAAAATTCTATTACGATAAATGAGTCCGACATAAGAAAAGCACTAAATAAGCTCAAAAATAGGAAAAGTCCGGGTCAAGATGACGTTACTAACGAACTCCTCAAGTATGGAGGCGAGAGATTGGTTCGTGAATTGACATTTCTAACGCAAAAAATATTTGAACATCAAAAAATTCCTGATGAATGGAGAACAACTACGACAATCCTGCTTTTTAAGAAGGGCGATAAAAAGGTGCCTGGGAACTAGAGAGGAATAAATTTACTGTCGTCCACTCTAAAACTAATCACTAAAGTGATAACGAATGTAATAAACGAACGAATTACAGTATGTGATGAACAAGGGTTTAGATCTGGACGATTATGTACGGACGCAGTGTTTGTTATTAGACAGATAACAGAAAAGTCTATAGAGTATAATAAACCAGCATTCTTCTGTTTTATAGATTTAGAAAAGACGTTTGACCGGATACGTTTGGAAGATATAGTGCATCTCCTGTATGACAGACAAATACCGAGTAATACCATTAGAACTATTGAATATATTTACCAAAATAACCGAATACAGGCAAAGATAGACAACGAACTCACAGATCCAATACCTAATCGTAGAGAGGGGTATACGACAAGGAGACTCACTGAGCCCATTACTATTCAATATTATTATAGACGAAATAATAAGACAAGTACGTAGGAAAATAGGATATCGAATGGGAGGTCGAGAGGTAAAAATCCTTTGCTACGCTGATGATGCAGTTCTGATAGCGGAAAGCACCTGAAATAGCACCTGCAAACAAAAGTAAAAGCCCGTATTTACAAAACTGCTATTAGACCCATACTGACATATCCGGCAGAAACAAGACCCGAAACATCAAAAACAAGCCAAATTATGGAAACAAAAGAGATGAAGATAATTCGAAGAATAGCGGGAAAAACACTACGGGACAGGGAAAGAAGTGCGGATATCAGACAAACATGCCAGATCGAGAATATCAACGACTGGGTGCTAAGTAGAGAAATTGAATGGACCATATGTGAACCATTGAGTGGACCATATCACACGTATGACAGAAGAACGAATAGTGAAGATGGCCAGAGATTAATCACCTTCGGGGAGGCGAAGCACAGGAAGGCCTCGAAAACGTTTGAGTGACAATCTACCTCCATAAAGCGAGTTACGATGAGGAACGTGCCTAATTAGAAGAAAGAAGAAGAAGAAGAATACATTTTACTATAGTTAAGTACAGTTAATATCACATCCATTATTGCATTAATTATTAAAACTTAAAACAGACAATAGTGGGGCAACTACAGTACTTTTAAAAATAGTAGAAACCGAAAAGCTAATACTAAAAAAGAAACGTAATAAAGCCTGTTTAAAAATTGGTTTGTGTTAATGAAAATCGAAAATACTCAAACATTGTGAGATAATTCGAAAACTCAAGATTCAGAGACAAAAAGCTGAAATTATCAGAAAATGAGACATTCAGAATTAAAATTATTTAATGCAAGTAGGTTTCAAATCAAAATAAATAAGGCAAAACGACAAATCTCTTTAAAACAGAATGCGCAATAAATGGAAAGTCTATCGAGCGGACCGTCGATTTATAGATCGATTAGCATATCGGAGTAGTTTGATGCCGTTGTTCTTGTTTATGCAATGTATATGCATAGTAATAGTACAAATTGAATTATAATTTATTTGATATAAAATAATTACCTAATAACTATACTTGTTTAACGCAAGGAAGGCGAACAATAGACTCTGTCTATTCGGGTGATTTAAAAAGTGAATAATTGAGAAGCTTGCTTTCAATATATCCAGATACGAGCAGTTACTTATATTACCTGCTGTTATGTAAGATTAAGCTAATAAAATTAAATTTTCATTTAAAAATTAGAAAATGTAAACTTTTTGAAAACTAACCCAAACTAATCCAAACAAGAATGCTATTAATATGAGATAAAATGAAATTAAATTTGATTGCAAATAGAAAATCTTACTAATAGTAATAATAATAAAAACACAGAAAGAAATTCATTGTGTTAAATTTGTAATATATCCTAATATTTTAAATCAACTTTCTAATACGTATTCTCTTCCTGCTGTGTACAAAAATATTCCTTACGTTTAAGCTTCTAATTTCATCGTTTGATAATCTGATAAAATTTGTGGTTGGAAGATATTGACACGTAGCATATCCATAAAGGTTGGTTGCATCCGAAGAAATGATATATTTGCTTGGTTCTGATGGATCATAATTTGAAATAAATTTAATGTTTGCTATAGATTTTCTACTTATGCAAGTACTGACTCCTCCACGTACATTACTTTTTAAAAATGCAGCGTATCAGGATCGGTTAGCAATTCTAATTCAACCCCGTAAATATGCATCAAAATGTAAGCCCGAAACAGTACAGTATAATGATCTAATTTATAAGTGTTAATACATGCTTTTCCAATGTTTTCGAAAACCTCTGCAAGGTGTAACACATCCGATTTTAGACCACTTTTTCTCGTTATTCGGCTATTTTTTATTCTTCATATTCAGCATTAGTTACTCTTGTCCTTACTGTGTTTTATTCACTTTTTGCTTTTAACATATTAGCCTGTAGATTTTTCTTTTGCAATAAAATTCTTTCTCTTTATATGTATTTATCTCAGAAACTAGAAATGTATTACATAATTATTGCGACATTGGCAGTGACAGCGACTTCAAACTCTAAGAAAATACTTCAAAACGATATGCGACATGATCTCTGTCCCATTAAAATTCATTACCTTGGAATGCCAATGAACCGACCATTTATTCAGATGGATATTGAGTAATTTCTCGTTTCATTGTTACTTCTATTTATTCTTATAATTATTAGTAATCTTTGATCTGGCTGTTTTTTTATTTTCTTTTCACTTTTCACTTATTAAGCTGTCGATTTCTCTTTTGCATCAAAATTATTTTTTCTTCATTTGTTTTTACCACATATATCGTTATTGTAACATTGACAGTATCAGCAACTCCAAACTCTGTGAAAGTATTTAATGTTTAAATAAATAAGCTTAATTGGGACCTTGGATATTTGTTTTGGTATGCTGAATTCAAAGTCCAGGGGAGTTTATAGAAGCTCCTTGTTTTTCGATATTTTTCTATGTTTTTTTTTTTCTAGATTTTATTATCGTAATTTCAATGCTTAAAAATCATTGATATATGCATAATAGAAAATTTAGTGGCGCCTTCGCTCAACTGTGAAGTCTACGACCCACACCTTTTTTTTGTTTTATGGCAGTGGCACACCCACTATAGGGGGATCCTATGGCGCTCGACGAGCGGTGTGTGTGCGAAGATGTTGATTGACACGGTTCTTGAACAGTTGTAGGTTGTAATTAGTGGGAAACAGAGGTCCTGGAAGTGAGTTCCACAGTGATGCAGTGCGCCAGACAAAGGAGTTCTTGTAAAGCAATGTTCTAGGTGTTTCTAGTTGTACGACGAACTGGTGCGCTCCTGCCGTCTGTCGTGACTGTCTGACAGAAGTTGCCAGGGGCGGGATGATGCGGGCCAAATCCTGGGAACATCTGCCGTGAAAGTATCTGTAAAACAGAGACATCTCGGCCACATGTCTGCGGTGTTCCAGACTATCCAGATTCCGGGTCAACTCCGGGTCGCACAGCTCTCTTCTGAATGGAATCCAGCAGCTTTAGGGTGTGCTTTGGTGCGGCACCCCAGATATGTGAGCAATATTCTAAGCACGGTCTTATTTGCGCTTTGTAGAGCAAGAGCAACTGCTGCGGTGTATAGAGTTTTTTGTTGCGAAATAGCGCACCAAGCTTCTGGGAGGCTGATTTTGCGATGTTAGCAACATGGTCATGCCATGACGTATTGCTGTTGACCGAGACACCCAGCAGTCCGATTGACGAGGATGAAGGAATGGTCGATCCTGCCATAATGATGTCAGGGCCCGCTGTATTGGCCCTCTTGGTAAACGTTGCTGTTTGGGTCTTTGCTGCATTGAACTGGACCAAATTTGAACTTTCTCCAGGTCTTGATTAATAGCTGTAATCTGCTCCTGTCTGCGGTGGTGAGTCTCAGTCGCTGGTAAGGGTTTTTCTGATCTAAAGTGGGAGACAAGGGTACTGTCATCTGCAAAACTGTAAACAGGATTATTCGTTTCGATTAGCAGGTCATTAATATAGATGAGGAACAGAGTTGGTGAAAGTATTGCGCCCTGAGGCACGTCGGCGTTGATGGTGAATGTGTCCGAGATGTGTCCATCGATTGCAACGTGTAGGTATCGGTTCTTAAAGAAACTGGCCAGCCAGCTGCAGAGAGAGGCTGGCAGTCCGAAGGACGGCAGTTTGTTGAGCAGTCCGTCATGCCAAACTCTGTCGAATGCCTTTGAAATATCCAACGCAATCGCTCGAGACTCTCCGTAGTTTTCATTGCCCTACTCCATATATGAGTGACATAGGCCAATATATTATCTCCTGTCGATCTCTCTTTGCGAAAGCCGTATTGATTGTCGCTGATTATTTTGTTGTTTTCGAGGTACTTGAGTAGTTGCTGGTTGACTATACGTTCCATGACTTTGGAGATTATTGGAAGTTTGAGGGCGTGGTTTTCTTGCCTTTTTTTGGAACAGGTTGCACTCGAGCGACTTTCCAAGAGGATGGGTAAATCCCTTTTCCATAAGAAAGAGAAAAAAGCCTCACACGTTTGCATTCGTTTCTCGCTTCGACAAAATAATTGCGATTTTCAGCGGTCTGATTTTGCTGCCAGTACTTGTAGGCTTGCTGTTTCCTACCTACAGCTCTTTCGCATCTTCTGTCGAACCAGGGCTTTCCTTTTGATGATAGCTTGATGGAATTTGGGATGTATGCTTCCATTCCTGAGGAGATTACTTGCGTGATCTCTTCGCAACAGACTGACGGGTCGTCAGTGCCAAAGCAGACGTCGAGCCAAGGAAAATCTATGTAGAACTCCCTTAGATCGTCCCAGTTTGCAGCGTCCAGTATAAGTATCAACCCCGCTGAGTAATCCAGGCATATGGACCAGTGGTTAAACAATTAACTAATCATGTTACAAGACATATTACTTTTAGCGCTAATATAGCTTATCACAGTTTGAGAAGTTGAGGTATTTGAGGCCTGGCTATTGGAGTACCATTTTTTCTTTGGCACCTTAAGAGCTGGCCTGCCACACCAATAAAATTAATTATTTTCATCATTCCTCTCAATACCATGCAGTGACTCCTGAACTCTAATCACATTACTTGTTTTGGCATTATGGAAATAGGAACTCTTCTGCAAATTTACAATATTCTGGCATTGTTTAAGGAATCTAAACTCGTGTCAGACTTTGCACAATCAACTGCCTTCTGCACCTGGCTCATACTTATCTCATCAGTCTTCGATTATGCGTTATTATATCCCTTCCTTAATGAATTTATAAAGGTGGTTTCTACCATGCGCCGCGAAGGAAATATTCATTAAGTCACAGATAATAATTTCTTTTAACATCATGCATAACGCCATTTACTGTTGAAGTTGAAGTATTAAACTTGCTAAGCTCGTATTGGTTACTCTAGTGCGTACAAGGAAGATTCGTCGCTGCGTATTTTTATCTATCGCATCCATGATATATATTTTATTATTAATCAGGCTCATCTAAAACGTCTTGAAAAACCGATTTGGCATACTTTGTTTTAAGAAACAACTTAGGCCTAGTATTAAGTGATTTACTGGAATTGCTCTAGACCAATGATGTATTTATATGCTAACAGAAGATAAACAAATATAGAAACATAAAAAGGGTTAAAAAGCTTTTGAGGGAAACTGAATGCAAAATTAAGTTACTCAACTTAGGACACCGCACCCTGACGGCGGGCGCGGCGACGTAAACTCGTTAGATTCCAGTTGATTTTTAACTTCGTAGTACTTTGGCGTTTAAATATAGCTGATTTTTTATTAAGCTCCAACAGCTAAATTCGATATCTCCTCCAATGATATTTTTGATAATTAATTTTTCATTAACGATAAATTGTTAAGAATGAGCTTTCTTTAAGAATTGCGTTATGGCGATCAGTATTTAAATATCATTTTGATCCAAATAGCAATCCAAGGAATAACAGCAATAGCTTTTTTCTTATACAAACCAAAAGCCAAAAGGAAATCTTGGATAACAAATTATTAAAAATAAATCTCACTTTAAGTTCTTCAAATTTCAGTTTGCCTGTCAAGCCAAAAAGTTGTTTTAAACTAAGCTAATGTCTCCTCTCATGTGAAAAAGTGTGGCAAACCGCAAATTCCTGCAAAATTTCCCTTTCATGTCCTGCCAGCAGGACATAATGACAGCGGGATTAAGAATCAGCCCATTAACGGGCGGCTGAAGGGTCGGTATAGACGCTTTGAGGGTGTCGAAAGCCTCTTGCGCTTGTTTTCCCCTTTGAGGGTGTAATTGATGTCATGATTTTCTGTTAAATTTCAGAGGCGTAGCCGAAGCGTTTTTGATTATGTACTTATCATTCAGTTTAATTTTGAGCTATTGTTTATTCACTGAGAGTTAAGAACTATTTTACCTAAAGCTTGGGCAGCCGAAGATGTAGGTACCCTCCTATTATCTACTAGCTCATTAAGCAAAACTCGTCCATGATTATTGACATTGACAACTGAAGGGAATATGACAATTTTTAGATTTTTTAAAATATAAAATGGGTCTTGAAAATCATAGAATGCTAGGAGGACCATGTTCTATGTTCTCCCTTACGAGCGGACACTGAGATGTTATGAAATTTGTCTAGGTTTTTAGCATGATTCAACTATATAATGGGATATAGAATAAAATGTTTCTGTTTGGACTGAGTATTTTAGGACGCTTCAATTGCTTGGGAAGGCATGTAGAATTATTATAAAATATTTTTTTCTAACTTAGGCTCAAATCTAGTTTTTTATTAAAATATTTAACGTGATAGAATCAATGAGAGCGGACCACCCTGTTCCTATTAAGTTTTTAGAGCGTGCGAATTAAATATATTTATATTCAATATTCATATTATTAATAGGCTCGATTTTTGGTACGTATATTTGCACACATTGCATATTTGAACATACATCGTGACGCCATAATACCCATTGCAATCTATGAACTTCGTTCATATTCTGAGAGCTTTAACCTTGTCTGGATTATTACAATTTCAACACCAGAATGATTATATACCTACTTCTTATACGCCACCAAAGATCATTAAGCTTTTTTCTTGCAAAAAACACAAAAATAATAATTTTTCTATTGAATATGCAAGATATGCAAAATATGGTGACCACCAAGGCCCACAGCATTCTATGTGGGATTGGTTTCACTACTTTCAACAATAATTCGTTAAAAATTAAATTTATGTATTTTAATTCTCTGCGCTTGCATTGTAGTGGGTGTTTACTTAACGGAAATATCGGATAGAACCTTATTAATTGTTAGTATATATTAAACGCAATAGTTTGTGTTCTGCTATATCACTGATAACGTTAGTAAACTAATATAGGACCACATAGTAGGGTAACTGGATTCTAAATTAAAAGTATCAGGTGGTACCCCATTTTGAAAAAGACGTTGTTGCCGGAATTAATGCTTCCTCAGGACAGTTTTTCGCTATTCGCTCCTCCTATGTAAAAATCTTAATAGCATAACTTCGTCGCTATCCTCCTGAAACCGCATTTATCTCTAATTTATGCAAAGTAATTTCCCACAACTGCTTATTCTCCGGTTATTACACATGAAAATATAAAAAAATTGTAAAACGTGACCTCTGCTCCTATACGGGGGAAATATCGTTGAATGACTGTCCCAGTTTGAGCTTTTCTTTGAGTGCAATTCGTTCTTCCAGTTTGAATTTAATATCATACAACACTCTAGGCGTGTAAGCAGGAAGGTGGAGAGATGGGTTACACCCCCATATTTTTTTTTACTTTTATATTTATTTATTTATTTATTTATTTATCAACGTACAAGACATTTTACAATATGTTACATTAAAAACGTAAACAACGAAAAGCTACCGATATTTTATAATTTTTTTTTTGGTAAAAAAGAAGTATGAAGTCATGCGAAGCTAAAAAAATATGTAATAAATCGGTTCAGGAAGTACCATCATGCTAACGAGGGGTTTTGTGCACGATAAGAACTCTTCGTCAAAAATCTTGTATATGTAAAAAATTATATATCCAAAACAGAAAATTCAAGAAATTAAATAAATACAAAAACCACAAGCTGTAAAGTGAACTATGCTAATATAACGATTTATAGTATTTTGTAGTAGAGAGCGAATTGTCGTTAGTTAACACAGCGATTAGGGTCCTTCCTCTTTCGCTGGAAAGCACGGTTGAGTACGACGATAATTTCGAATTGAATCGCTAAAGATGATGTTCTATCAGCTCCCTCTAAAGGAAGGGATATACGCTCATGCGACCAAAATGAAAAAATAGTAGAAGCAGGAATAATTATACAAAACGAAATTCCGCCAAGGTCGGTCCCAAGCCCGGATGAAAGCACGCCAATAAAAAATCAGGCGATATTCACCTTGAAGCACCCCTCTCTAAGAGTTAATAGGTTAGAATATGCCGTAAGCCGGCTCTCCGGTAGTATAATCTCTTTATTTCCTATTGTTTACAATGTTAACTTATGCTAAAGACAACTTGTAACAATAAATAGTATAAGTCCTTAAAGGACAATGGCAGAATTACAAATCACAATGAATTATCACAGCATCAAATTACAAGATAACAGCTTAAGATGATATCACAGTTTAGTTACACAGAAAAACGCTATACATCACAGTTACATCACAAGAAGTATTTACAATAATTTAATAGAAAATATAATATTAATTAATGCCTCAAATTTCTTCGCTCCTCCATTCTTCTAAGGAGCAAGTTGGAGGTCGACACAGCCACTGAATAGCTACACTTGTTAATAAGAATTTGAAGCTCTCTCTTATCAACTCCTAGCTTCCCCATTAGCTCACAGAATCTGCTCTTTGTTTCGGTGTCAATGACTTCACCAAAACATCCCACTACAAATACCCCGAGTTGGGCTGGGCATTTGTAGTTCATCTCCAGCACCGACATCAAATTGGCATCCCTCGTTACTCTGTTCATGTTGTCAAAGGTTATATGCTGGACAGAGTTATTGCTGTATCGGATCTGCTTCAGCTTCTCCTGCTCTCGTAGGTTTTGGATGTGGGATACAGCTATCTCGAAGACAAAGATTTCATTTGGGTTTGTCATTCTTATGAAGGTGTCTGGTCGGTTATGGTAGAGCCTCTTCTCAGTCAGGATCTTGTTCTCTGCGTCTATGGTAATTGTTCTCCCCTGCCTCTGGAACTTGCAGAAAGCTGTTGCCTTACCAAACTGCAGATTCTTCTGAACTTCTTCTGGTGCTTCCAATGTCTTCAGGAGTGTCTTCAGAACCCAGTGTACCACAAAGTCATGCCTTGAGATATATACACCAGTTGGACAAGCATTGGCAACATGGTATGCGTTCTCCCTTGCGTTGCACCCTTTAAGGCATTTTGGTCTTTGTGGATTTGCTTCGAGACCACGAAGTTGTTCTTCAGTTGCAGCCTGGATAACACTTAACCTCCAACTGTCCATGTGAGGTGAGGATTGTGCCGGAAAGGTGATGGTGGGTTCCATCACAACAACTCTCCCTTAGTGCATATTTTGCACCCACTCTTCTTGCAGCTGTTGGTAATAACTGCTTTTAAGGTCCTTCAGGGTCTCTCTACAACATCTCTAATATTCATTGCCATATTCTTCCCAGTTGACTTGAAGTTTGTATTTTTCCAAGACAATCAGGTTTAAGAAAATTCTGAGATGCACAGGTAACATGTAGTATATTAGTCAGTATCCCCGCCTGTCACGCGGGAGACCCGGGTTCGATTCCGGCCGGAGAGCCAAAAAAGTAGTAGTCATTGTAGTTCTACAATAATGACCATGGAGATACTACTGCGTTGTCTAAAAGGTGTCGTGAAGTGCACCAAGTGTGCATGTTTCGATACTTGGACAACGTTGGCGGTTTAAGCCATATAACACGTCGCGGTAGCCTCACGGGTATATTATAGTATTATTAGCCTTTCGTAGCCTGTGGCACACACATAATGAAAGCTACTTGGAACAAAACGATCCTCGCAAGAGGTAGTAGTAGAGGGGTTCTGGCTTAATCGCCCGAACCGCGTCGCGCGTGGATAAACTGTCACTATAAAACCTATCTTCGGGGCTCATGACGCACCCCGTTGTACAAGGGACGCCACAACTGGTGATTATCAAGTTCTCTCCTCTGCCTGGCTGAATTAGTGTGTGAATAGACGCACAATGTACCCACACTGGTGGCCTACGTCCAAGGCATTTTCCACCCGTATTACAATTTTATTCATTCATATACGAAATGATTTTTTTTCCCAAATCATAAATCTAGTTGTTCTACAATATTAGATGATGATGGTAGGTTACAGCTCCAGGCGCCACATTTTGGGTGGTCATTTTTTTGAAGCGAAACTTCTTTAGCGAAGGTTAAGTCAAAAAAAATGAAACGCTTATCAAAGTGAACGCCCCTTTAAATTAAGCATGTTTCGGTATAGCTAGAGGGTTGACATTTTTAGGACATGTAGTCGGGTACAATGAGGATCCTGGACGAAGAATGGACCCAGTAGCACACACACACACCCCCCCCCCCCCCCCCCCGCCGTTCGGCCAGAAGACGGGGAGAAGAAAAAAACAAAAATAATTAATTTCGAGAGAATGGTAAGAGCTACGAGGTCGAAATTTTTATGATGCCCTAATTTAGGGGGGATTTTGAAGAAAAAAAAACGTTTTTTGCCGATATCTTTGCAACGGAGCCTCGGATCGAAAATCTGACAAGCGATGACCCCGTGGCACAGGGTCATCAGTGCATTCCGTCCCCGGATACCCAAAAATTTTCGAGAAAGTGGGAAAAAATTGAAGAAAACGTAAATAAAAATTCGGACAGTTAATAAAAGTATTATAAAACGAAATAAGAAAAAAAAATTATACAAAAAAGTTAGAGAAACGCGGTTTTCAGCGAAAAAAAGGCGATTGAGTTCAGCTACGAGGTCGGGGATGCAAAAATGGGAAGAAAAGTATGCTTTATGAAAAGAAAAAACAAAAATTTTGAAAAAATAGGAAAAAATTGAAAGAACGTAAAAAATGTTCGGAAAGTTAATAAAAGTATTATAAAATAAAATAAGAAAAAAATTATTAAAAAAAAAACAATAGGTTGTTCGGAAAGTTAATAAAAAAAGGATTATAAAACGAAATAAAGAAAAAAATTAATACAAAAAAGTTAGAGAAAAAAAGTTGAAGAAAAAGAAAAAAAACGGAGGCGAAAAAAGCTTCAAAAAAATATAAAAACCCAATCCCTAATATTTCTTTCAGAAGTTTCACTTCAGTTGTGTGCTTATAAAGGTGAGATACATATTTTTTCAGTATCTTTCTAAAGAGCGGACTCTAACCCAAGCGCCCCGACGCACACAGCTATTTTGCTGGGACTATTTTGTCGGGACTATTTTGTCGGAACCAATTTGTCGGAACTATTTTGTCATGGCTGTTTTGTCGGGTCACCGTCAGGAATATCTACTTTGATTTTTTTAATAACCCACCCAGTCATTATATGATGTAAAAAAAACGATATAAAATATAGGTATGTTGGGTCTAATGCATTGATCTTATAGCACATACTTTTTCATTTAATTTTAAAGGTTTCAAGCTTGGTATAATAGGAATTGGCAACGAACGGACTATCCGATAAAGGAAACACTGATATTTATTGACAAATTTTCGATGTAAATGATAATGATAATAATAAATCCTGGTGTGGCTTTTGAAAAGCACAGCTTTTGCATTTAAAGTTGTTTTCTATATGTTTACGATGACCTAGCCACATGCAAAAACTTTTCATTGCGCATTCATCATTTTATTAAAATTATAATTTTACTCTTTATTAGATGCTCAGGAAAGCTTTTTTATCCTGAATGAGCAGCTGAAACAGTAATGTTAAAGTTAGCTAGTAATAATTATTATTATTATTACAGTGTCCTATGCCCGAGTTTTTAATATTTACAGCGTTATATTACATTGCGTGTTTTATTTCTTTCTGCGTTGTATTGATATAAATATTTTTGTAACTATTTCGGTGTAAGCATAGCTTACCGATTCTAATTTAAATAAGTATACCTCTGGTAGAGATACTATTTACTAGTGTGGATTGGTTAATGCTCATAGTATTTTTTTCCTCCATGTTATATTTACTAACTATCACGATTTAATACATATCTTGGTAAATGACAAACATTGTCGTATAATATATTTTTTTTATAATGGTATTTTATAAAATGATTCGTTAAGGTTTAATTATGTACAACTGCGGACACGTACACCATGGTAGACTCGCACACGGTTTAACAGCAATAACTATTATACTGATGACTCCTAATTACTAGTAGGATGAGAGGATGAGTAGGAGTAGGATAACACCTTTACAAAAAGACCAAGTGCTTGCAAAATTGTAGGTCGTGACGTATGGCATTTGGGTCATTGTTATTTGGAGCGAAGGGCTAGACGGGACCCTTCCGGGCGGAAGGGTAATCAGTCGCAATCCAGGCGCAAGTGCATGCAACGTTGCCTGACTACTACGATGGTAGCGAATATTAAGATGCCCTTATATAAAGAATGTTCTTATATTATTGTTACGTATAAGTAAAGTGGTTAGCGTAAATGAAAGTCGTCGCGTCGCGTCGGCGTCCTCCAGAAGTTCGTTTGCCCTTTCCTAAAAAGGACAAATTTAACGACATTAGTCCACTGGCAATATTTCTGTACTTAGGGTATGGTATAGTTAATACTTCAATTTTTCAAACAATCATACATAATACATGATATAATAATTATTTACTTAATTTCTTTTCACGCGTTTCCAGCAATTTCAGCAAAAATATATTAATTAACAGCTACCAGTTACTAGCTTTCCCAGAAACAACTTTATCACGATGCATATGGCTGAGGTAGGAGGCAAAGAGCAACTAAGAGTTGCAGCAGCTACAAGATAAAGCCGGCAAGCTACGAGCCCTACCTCCCTAGGCCCATGGCTAGCTGTGGCCCTGTTCAACATTTAAGAAGAAATTTTTATTAATGCTTAAAACATTTCTTTCTTGCAATTAACATTGAACATTGCAATGAAATATATTTCTGGGACGTTAGTGTCGTCAAATCAAAAGAAGACCCTTATCTTTTATCTATATCTTACCAAATATTTCAAATTTATATGAACAGGGAAGAAGGGCGTTAGTATAAAGTTTTTCACAGGGCGCTATTTACCATTCACACGGCTTTGATTTCCGTTGTGTGTCAGATAATGTTGATGGTGTTAAAACCCAATTCGCTGTCTACGTAGAATCTGTGATTCTTATAGAAGAGTTGAGTTGTTTTGGCTTAACTAATACTTTAATTGATGATTTGAATATTTTGGCTATTGATGTGAATTTAATGAGAGTGTCAGGTAATGACTGAGCTGCATTTATCAACGCAAAATAATAACATTGCACCGCAAAAGTCCAGGAAAAACTTCCATCTGCCGCAAAGCATTTATTCAATAATATATGAATATAAAGCCATGTTTGTACCGATGTTCCAATTAGGAACTGCTTATGGACTCTTAAGCAAACCATAGCCTTTTCAGAGTGGTAGGAAAAGTTGGTGGGGTTTTAAAAAAATATTTTAAAATTAATAAGGAAAGTAACAAGCGAATCAAGCTATTAAAATTTTGTGAAACACGTTGGTTATAGAGCATTTTGTAATCGCTATTTATTTTTCTTCGATCATATGAAACTATTTTTGCAAAGAGACATAGCTTTTTCTGCAAATATAAACAGTAAGAGTGCTTCAATTGCAAGCAATCTTTTAGGTGCATTAAGAAATTCCTAACTTTTTGCAATTAGCCTAGTAACTGCTGAAAAAATATTCAAGCTAATACATTCCCTGAATACCTAGTTACAACAGGTTATTATTTAAAAATGAGAAGGAGCTTATCGATATTAAAGAAAATACTGTAGAAACATTCAACTCAATTTATTTTAATGATTCAGCTGACGAAGAAGTTCACATTAATGTGCCACGAACTCAAGGTGAAATAAGTAGAGATAAATAAGACAAGTACCTACTGAAGTAGGTACTCCGCAAGATTTTTATCAAATTTCAGTGTTCGTTCCTTTTTTGGATTATTGCATATCTTGATCATATTAATTAACAAGCGATTTTTACGGCATCGAATCTTATTAGAAGTAATATATTGCCGTGTTTTGTCTCAGAGAGATGTATCTAGAGAGAAGTAGTAGGGAGAACCTTAGCTAGCTACAATATGTTGAGGAAATAGATAGACTTTAAACAGCTGCAGTACTTCTCTTCTATACTTCTAAGAATTACTGGCAATCTCCCTAGGGCAAGACCAATTTCCAATTTAGCTGGATCCAAGCTCCTGGCAAATTTCCGAATCCCAATTACTTTTAATGCTTAATCTAGTCTCTAGGCATTCTTCACGTACTATTTTTCTGTTTCAACTTTAAACTAAACATATTTCTAGTATAATTTCTTAGGCTTAAATTAAGTTTTTCTATAATTTTAAAATTGCCTTCATTTCCATAAAAAAGTAACAGTTTTTAGAGAGAACAAAATAAAATAAATATTAATTTTGTTTTAGAATTTAGTTTATAAAGATGACGAAAAGGAAGTATACTAAAATTTTATCAAGAAAATGTATTTACAAAAATGTATATGTATATTTTTGAATTTTTTGGTTTTTGAAAATTTTGGACCAAATGATTGTTTGCCAACATACTTACACACACACGTTAATTTGAAGTCAACATCTAAAACGAAGAATTTCCAGATATCATAAAGACTTAATTTTGCTTAGCTGGAACCTTTCTTCCACTTTCTAGCCATTTCGAGTTGATTTTGTCTAAAATGATTTTTGCTAGAAGTAAATTCCATGTTTTAATATAAGCATAAGCATAAGCAAATAATTGTTTTACGAACGCTATGGCTCCATCTGTTCGCCACTGCTTCAACTACTGTTTCACGCGAAACAGTGTCTCTTCACCTGGAAGGTGTAATATATTATTCGATATACATACGGTCGCCTGGTAACTTCAGCCGCCACTAGATGGCAATACCCTCGATCGTAATACGTATTTAGTTGAATACCGAAAAGGATCGATTGACCATGGTTGATAATTAATAATTAATGTGTATTATGTCGGTATTTCTTTAATTTATGGAGGAACAGGGGAGTGGGATGGTGCTAACAAGATAAAGTGAACGATTAGACTTTAACAGGGAAGAATTTCGAAAAACTTTTTTTTTGGGTACGGTTAACAGCTAAATGTTGCTATGATATCAAAAGGCCGTGGCAAAGGAAATATTTATTTTTTATCATTCACCAAGATTTATATTCTGGGTATTTGACCATCACAATCGATTCTAAGTAACTGCGAAAATTTTGATTTTAAGGTTTGTTCAATCTAAGACTGATAGGGAGAGGAAGGCATTTAAAGTTGATAAAATCACCCTACACAGTGTTACAATGACAGTACACACCATATGGGAAATTTTTGGATTAATGAAATTAGGTTAAATTTGACTTGAGCAGCATTTTTTGCATTAAATTAGACCAAAAACAACGTATACAACTGGGAGCAAGCTACCAAAATTTACATGTTCTTAAGAAAATGGTGACCGAATTTAGAAAAAATTACTTGGAAATCGTGATTCTACTGTAGTTTTAAGCCCATATTCGAAATTTCAGCCGTCACTCTTTTTACAATTTTGGCAGATCCTAATAAATTGCGAAAAACTTATAAGCTGGCAAAATCTAGTGATTTCACTCAAAGTTTGGCTAATCCGCCTTTTTATGTATTTCTTATTTCAAATGTTGTTGCTGATGTCTATTCGAAAAATCAGAAAATTTATTAGAACTCTGCACCACTCGCGTCCAAATTCTGGTATATCCTATTTTGATTAACATTTGGGTAAAAATTCAGTTTTTATTAATAAATATCAAATCAAATCAAATCAAATAAGGCTTTATTACCATAAATTTCAAGAAATTCATTGACAAAGCTGGAAAAAAGGTCATCAGTTTGCTAAATACTTAAAATAGTCATACCCTAAAGGTTATAATACAGTAATAAAACTTAACATGTCAATAAAACAAAAAATTGGTTAAAAATAAATTAAGAGTTTAAAATCTAGTTAAAATCAATCACAAACAGACAGAATTAGAAGTCTTCCACACAGACCCAATTATAAACGTTAAAAGCAGGTAGGTACATATCAGAAACAAAATATTTAAAACTAATTTAAAACAATAAAATAAGAAATCAATTAAAATTATGCCTGTAGTACTCCTCAACAGAATAACATGCAAGTGGTACCAGAAGGTCTCTGACCCCCTTCCTAAATTTCAAATATTTGTTCAGGCGTCTCAATTCCAATGGCAAATGATTAAACATTTTCTTGGAATTATAAAATATAGAGTTTTTATTCAGAGAAGAAGAAGGAATGGGTAAGATACAAAATGTGAGCTTCTAGTATTAACAGCATGTAACGGGTGAGAGGGATTGAAAATGTTGTTTTTATATTTTCGAAACATTATAGAT
Organism: Pissodes strobi; assembly: GCA_016904865.1. NCBI lineage: Eukaryota > Metazoa > Arthropoda > Insecta > Coleoptera > Curculionidae > Pissodes > Pissodes strobi. The sequence continues at coordinate 91,137 of MU185118.1, forward strand.
GCAGATTATGGTATAAAAAGAGACGCCAAGGTCAAGATACCTTCTGAAATAAAATGAGGTCTACAGGATCCATCACGGTTCAGACCACAGAGGCATTTCAAGGCTCTCTTCTGAATAACAAAGACCCGTTGAAACAGACCTAGTGAGCAGCAACCCCTGAATGCAATACCGTATTTCAGGTGGCTCCCAACAACAGAAAAATACACAGTCCTGGCAACAGACTTGTCCAAAAGACATTTCAAAGTCCAAACGGCATATCAACTCGCTGACATTTTGCCACACAGTTCTAAGAGTCATATTTTAGCATCCAAATACAATCCTATAGAAACTTATTGGAACTGCTAGTCCTTATTAATTGACGATCCAGTGATATTTCTCCCAGATCCCCCTTAAAATTTATAATACTGGTCTTGTTGATATTGAAGCTCAATTTATTGGCACTGCACCAGTTCTTTATCGCCTCTAAGTCCTCTCTTACAAGGTTTTCAAGTTGTGCTGGATCCTGGTGATGCCAGAGGACTGTAGTATCATCAGCAAAGGAGGAACAGCGACCATAAGAGATCGTGCCAGGTAGATCATTAACATCTATAAGGAACAACAGAGGTTCCAAGACAGAATCCTGGGGCACTCCAGCAGACAAAGAACCCACCGCTGATTGCTCCTCATGAAAATCAACCACCTAGCGTCGCCCTGGTAGAAGAGACTCAAACCAGTCGAGAACCGGGCCTCTAAACCCATATTATGTACAAAGTTTAGCCAGCAATATCTCATGATTAACACAGTCAAATGCTTTACTAATATCACAAAAACGGCAGAAGCCACTTCACCATTGTTTAAGCTGAGGTATAAATGCTCTAGGAGATGGAAAATTGCATCATCTGTATTTTTAGCATTCTGAAAACCAAATTGGGAATTACAAAAAAATTTGGTGCTGTTCCAGAAACTTCAACATTCTCTCCTTGACCAATTTTTCTATGATTTTACTAAGGATGGGTAGTAAAGAGATGGGGCGATAATTAGATGGACATTGTTTTTCGCCTGTCTTAAAGATTGGTATAACAGTGGCCATTTTTAGGAAACACGGAAAGACGCCGGACCGTATAGACAAGTTAATCACTTCAACAAGTGCTTGAATAGCTACGGGTGGTAAACATAGAAAAATCCGTATTGACATTTTATCATGTCCAGTGGTGTGCTTGTTCTTTATTCTTCCACAAACTGAGAGAAATTCCTCAGGTACAATTGGTGTAAAAAAGAACGATTGTGGGATGTTAAATTGATGTAAATATTGTGAAGCTGAGGACTTGTCAGTAACAGTTTGTTGTGAGAGATTTTGCGCTATAGAGCAATCGGCAGATATGTTATCTACTACTACCTTATCCTTTGAACTACTGCTACGCAGATCGTTAACAATATTCCATATTTCCTTTTGTTTGTTTGAAGCTTTGACAAGTCGACAATCATAATGCAGGCGTTTAGAAAGTTTGATGGTTTTACGGTATATATTTCTATATGTTTTATAATAAGTCATAAAAAAAGTATTATGAAAAAGATATTTGCTTAATGTGTGAAGTGATCTCATATTTTGGCCTTACACTTTTAGTTCCTTGCTAATCCAGGGTACTTGAGGCTTGTGCTTTAGAGTGCGAATGGGAAATGATTTGTTAAAAATATTAGTTATTTGACCGTATATTGATTCCAAAGGCTTTTCAGTGTGTAAGCTGTTAGTCCAGGAATGATCAGAACATAACTGATGGAATTTGGTATAATTCTTCCTTCCAAATATATGACCAACTCTTTTAATAGATTTAGATTTAGCTTTAGCTTAAATTAACGCTTGTCTTTTGAAAAACAAAACTAATTATTAGCGAAGAACAGTAAAAAATCAACCTTCCAGTAGATGCCTAATATTTCGAATATGAGCGTAAAATTGCAGCAGAAACAACATTTCCGAATTTAATTGTTTGAATGTCAGTAAAAAAATCTAGCTTTTCACCATTTTCTCAAAAAATAAAAATTAAAAATTTGATGATTACCGAATACCGCTTAATCATAGACCACAGTGTCCTAAAATGACATACCAGGGTAAGATGACATATTGGCCATTTTGCCACTTTGAGACATGCATGGCAACGCGGCCCCAAATACCCAAACGCAATAATTGTTTATCAGCCTGAGTCAAATTCATTTAGCGCTGCAGGTGACACGCGTTTTGAGTTTTGACTAGATACCAAAGTAATTTTTCTAGATTGGAAAATATAATTGTGGAGTGACTTAATTCAGCCATAATTTTTGATAAGATGCAATAACTCTAAGCTGGCTTAGTACAGGTAAACAAATGGACTTTTTTCTTTCTTTTAATGTAATTCAACTTCGGTTTAATTGTTTGTTTATTTATATTTTGGGTCATTTCTAAGAAACAGTTATTTCGGGTAAAATGACAGAATGGCTGGAAAGTACATTAGAACATCGGCCCGTCAAAATTGGAGACAGGTGAGCATGAGAGAGGCATCAGTGCAAAATGGTGATATGGGCTGGTTGACAACGTCTAAAATATATGGTGTTTCATGAAAGGCTTGGGTCGCTACCAGCCCACATTTTCTGAAGAATTTGAGTGCGAAATAATAGTGGAGCATATTAAGAAATTGAAAACATGCATGTTTGAGTTAAACACAACGGAGGAAAAGCAATTAACATTTCAGTTCGCTTAAAAGGAAAAAGATACCGCACATATTCAATCAAGTTAAAGAAATCGCTAGCTGAGACTGGTTTCTGGGGTTTAGGGCACGTAACCCAGACATTTCACTTAGAACACCTGAAGCCTCACCAGCGAATCGGATGCAGAGTTTCAATCTGCCCCATGTTCAGAATTTTTTAAAGATATTGGAACAAACTGTAGCGGTATATAATATCACATTTAATCGTATCTATAATGTAGACGAATCAGCGCTTTACCTGGTTCAACGTCTGCAAAAATAATGCCTACGAAAGGAAGAAAGCAAATTGGTGCGATTACAAGTCCTGAACACATTCTACTGTAGTTTATGCCATCAAGTCAATAGGCAATTTTGTAGAACCAGCTCTAATTTTCTCAAGAAAAACGTGGAAACCAGAGATAACTGATATGGCTAATGTGGCTTAAACATGTTATAAAGTTTACACACTCATCCCAAATTAGTTACAAGTTATTACGATCGCTAAAGAAAATTATGTCATAATAATTTGTTACAGTTCCTGGATGTGTAATTTTGGCCCATTATCCACCTACCATAATCAGGCCATTACAAAGTGGCTGAAGAATAATCCTGGCCGAACTGGAACTCCCTTTCAAGTAGAAAAGCTTTTTGCTGAAGTCTATGAACGTAGTGCATCCATGAGGAATCCAAGCAGAAATCCATCCATTTCACCCAAATATTCTTCCTGACTGGATGTTTAATACTTCCTTAATTACTGGCATTCCTGAAGAGAATGATCCCGAAATCCCGAATTACAGACACCAGTATCCACACATACCCTCCAGTCACCACACATAGCCCACACCACCATCAGAAGCTAACTCCAAATGACAGAGTTACACTAGACAGCAACCGAATTTTGGTAGAAAGTATAATGCCAATACCAACGATATCTACATATTTTCATGGCAAGAAGGGCAGAAGAAAGGGGACTGTCATGCTCGCATCAACACCAAACTTGGAAGAACTTAAGGCTAAAGAACAAGAGGATTGTTTAGTCTTGGAGCGACGAGCAAAACGTAACAACGTTAAACCAACTTGTGGAACGATAAAGATGAAAGTGGATACCTTTGCTAGGGTTGAAGATGATAGAGAACATGCTGCATGAATTTATTGCAATAGACTGTATTCGTAGTCGAAATCACGCGAGCTTTGGTTGCGGTGACCAAATTGTAAGAAGTGGAGTAATGCAGAATGCGCTGAAGGTGCGTGGGTACCTGCAACAATGATGATGTACCTTAAATTTAAGGCAGTTCGTTGTTTGCCAATTCACTCTAGATTCAATTTTTTAAGTGGAACACTCTGTATATTATTTTTTCATATCACAACTAACTTTAATCTGGGATGGGGAGGTACAACCTAGCTAAATAATGGACAAATAAATTGCTGGACGTGATAAAAATAGATTCTTTTCAGCAGCAAAAGACGTTTTTAGATACATTCGAATAAATTATTAACGCAATAATAAGACATAGCTTTGACAATATTTCGGAACAGCTTTGGCAAAAAATTGAACTTTCGTTTATGCGGCTTCAAAAAAACTGTGATTGTTTGAACACCTTTCATAAACATTTTAATAATTTTAGTTCACCTTTTCTTGCTGCATTTTGTCTTCTTTAACATTATAATTTTATTTTCTGCCTTTTTCGAGAACCGTTTCGGTGCTCTCACCTTGGTGTTCCTCTTGAACTGTTAGTAACATCCTTAGTTCATGTTGTATTCCCGGTACGTAAATGCAACCTTCCCATTACTTAAAGTGGTTTTTTTTCTACGTCTAACTTTGGATATTGAGCCTCATATAATTTACTTGACAATAAAATATCAAATACCTAATCCTACAAAACTGTCCCGAAATTTGCATTAATGCTAATAACATGATATAATAATGTACGCGGTGTTCCATTCAATACAAATTGAATTCGCAAATCTTACCTCATTCAAGAATATGGTTCGTTTTGTAATACATAAAATATTTTGATATTTCTTTTAGGTTTTTATAGAAGAAATTACCGACATAGGAACATTTTTTTAAATGTAAGTGCCACTCTCTAGCTAAGTCTCAGTTAGTGAGAGTTTATCTGTATCTCATCTATATCCGAAAACAAGTTTTTATACATTCTTCATAGATATATTAATCGCCCATCCCATTTTGGTAGGACCACCATTTGTTACTGTATTAAATCTGATACTAATTTGCTAATACTACTTCCGCAATTAGTCATATAAAAATGTGGTGTGTATATGATATGTAGCAACCAGTATGATTATAACAGTTTTCGAGAGTACTAAATCAGTGAAAAATACCATTTGATCGACAATAGCATTTATTTTTAAACTTATTGTTTCCATCTGATACTACTAACGAAATAGTTGCCGTTTGCAGAACTTTTAACGCACACTGTATATCCTGAAATTTTAAACCAAAAGAGATCGAACCTAAACCGGTAAACTCGGCTACTTCTCGACACTTCTGACAAAAGTAATATGAAATAGGCGTTCAGAAATCGATCAAGAGTTTAGAAAAGCTGCCAAAGCTTCCGATATTCGGAAGCTTTCGTGTGTTAATAACCCGATTAGGATGGACGTGATTTCACAATTGAAAGGGAGGAATTGGGACGTTTCTCTAGAAAAATGATTTTTTGAAAAAGGGCGTTAGTTCTTGAATAATGTTATTTCTACGGTGATGGATGCATCTGTTGCATGATAATAAGATATCTTTGCAATTGGGTCCTTTTAATGGGATTACTTTTTTTTGGAGGTAGGGTCAGCTTCGTTGAATATTTGCATTGCTAAATAATTTGATCTGTTTAATTAACGGAAATATTCGTAAGTTATATCACAAGTGTTAAAAATTTTTTGAATATACTTTGATATTTTTGTGTCAAATGTGTTATAAAAAATAACACGAGACTAAATTTC
>MU185118.1:96800-113985 GCA_016904865.1 Pissodes strobi
TGCTAGCCGTTCTATTCAAATATTTTACATTAAATGCAAGTTTAATTAAAAACAAATTCATTTGTTAGGTTTCAGGCTTTTTATAACTGAAAAACCATTTTTATTAAGCTTATTAGCATTTACAGTAGACAGGCACCCGTATTTTTTTTATTTTTAAAATAAACTTTATTTAGTGAAAACGATTGAAATAATAAAATAAAGAAAAAAACTAGAATGACATATTTTAATAGGCAAGAGGTAAGAAAGGGGATGGCACAAGAAAGTTAATAAGAAAAATTATAGAAATTTTCAACGAAATATAAGAATTAAGGAGAAAAATATCACTATACACCACAAATGTTCGAAAACTCCTCCGTTGTTCTGTGCTTCAAAATCTATTTCGAAAATATGGCAAAAGTGCTGCCATGTTTTCGAAATAGATTTTGAAGCATTCATGATGTATAGCGGTTCTATTTCTGCAAAGGCCTCATCAATTAGTTATGTCTCGTGATAAAGTTATTCTCGTGTAATGATTTCTTTAAAAATTTTATTTCTAACTCACCCCAAAGAGAAAAATTTGGGGTACTGATGGATCCAGAGATCGGGGTGGCCACCTTATAAGTCCAATGGCCTCTAAAATGTGTATTTAGATTCTCTTTTTTCGAATAATGTTATGGGCAGTACCGCATTTACAACGTTTGAGGCCCTAAGTCCGCCTAAGATTGCAGGCCCCTATCGGACCTACAAAAATGTTTTCCCTTCCTAAGATAAATCGACGGGTCTGCGCGTTTTTTATATTATTGGTTTCCTCTTAGTTGCCACTACCCAAAAATGTCTCAGTAGTCGAAAACATAACAACTGATCGAAGTGTACATACATGCAAGATTGAAGCAAATTAGTATAATATCAGTTAGGGTAGTTGCACCGGTTGTGGCCACCTTAAGAAAACTTTTTCCTTTATTTAACTGTCATTTATTTACTAAGTTTGTTTGCCTCCCGCGAATGACAGATACAATAGTACTAGATATTTTTTTCTTGAGAACAATTTTCTAATCTGAATTAAATGGGCCAGACAAAGATAAATCTATTAAAATAGTCGAAAAAAATAGTATCGCTAGTTGTGGCCACTTATTTGCCACTTGTGGCCAGAGACCTCACCAGTTGTGGCCATCCTATTGAAATACATACGAAGTAAGAACCAAAATAAACAAGTAGGTAGGTACTTTATTTTAAAAACCAATTTTCATAAAAAAAAAATGGAAAAAATTTAAACACTAAAACGTTTGATTTCGTATAAAGTTTAAAAAATACATTTCTCGGTCAAAGAAGTAATTACTAAGTATGAACAAAAATTAGCAAGCATTTTATGTAAAAAACTGATAAACTCGTTGATGAACAAAAACAAAGGTAAGTTTCATTATAATCGTTAGAACAAATATACAGCTACATAAAAAAATATTATAATAAGGCTTCCATTTCCGGAACTACATAGACCCCTCTGGAATTTATTGTTTTAGGTTCGTGTATTTTTAAAACTATGTCTAGTCCTTATACCACAAAAGATCTGGCAAATTAGGCTATTTCCAATGGTTTAATCCACTTTTTCGCAATGCACAACAATACCATTGTTTAAAATTTTTGCTGGATATTGTTCACCTTCGTATTTGACTATTACATAGATTCTTATCTCTAAAATGGTACTTTCTACTCTAGTAGTTTTAGCCCCTTCAACCACATTGTTTGTACTTCAATCTACTTTGGTCAGTCGCTGTACATCGTTTTCATCCCTGGTTCAGTTTTTAAACTCTTTGGTATTATTTTCATCGGAAATTACTTCTTTGTTTGGTGTAGAATTGTCTAAAAACACTTCATTAATATTCTTGTTAGTTTAATCAGTAACCTTTTCTTTCGTTAAGATTTTTTCTTTGTTTATTTTGTCAGTCTTACTGGCCCTTTTTGCAGCTTTTTCTGCAGCTAAATTTTCTTTAGTTAAAATTACGGCGCTAATTGGGGTTCATACCTTGTAATCCTTTTCTACCTTGTAAGTAGTAAATTTTGCCATCTCTTTCTACTGCGTAGCCACAACTGGTTTTCATGCCCCATTTGTAGCCACTAAACGACCACAACTGACCCATAAGGTACCTTTGATGCTCCGGTTGTGGCCACTATTATTTCAAATATTTATGGGTTAAATATCTACTTCAAACTGTGAAAATAACATGCAAAATTCCTTTATAAGTCAAATAAAATCCACTTTGAGTAAAAATATTTACATTCTTATATAGAATCATGCATTTACTCGTGTTCCTTAACAAAATCCCTAAGAAAAGCACAACATTCTCGCCACGCGTTAAAAAGAAGCCAGTTTAAATAACACTGTAACCGATAAAGTCAAGGGAATTTGCTGGCGTGATCAAGAATAAAATGAGGAATGGGATTTTAAATGATCTTATTGGCTAGGTTAAAAATGGCGATTAATATTTTAGATTTATTTAGGGAATGGCCACAAACGGTGCGAAGGCCACAACCCTCTACCTTAGATATTGCAGCTATATAAATATTCACAAGCAAGTTTGGTCGATGTAATTTTAATGTTTTAATGATAGAATGAAACAAATAAATATATATAAACGTTTTTTGATGCAGCGGAGCGGGCTCTCTTATCAATTGGCCCTAGGCCCGGGCCTCACTGGCCCAATGGGTAATGCTGCACTGGTTATGGGCAGTGGTATCTTGTTGAAATTAAGTGTTTATTACTTGATTTAAAGGAACGTCATCAGGGATATCGCAATGGTTAAATTAGAGCATGTCCAAATATTCATTTGCACTTATTTTGGAACAAAAATCAACTTATATTTACTTCAAATCCACATTGTTGACGAGCAAGTAGTGACATGTGATGGGCACTGGTTTTATTCCAATGTATTTTATTATGTCGGTTAACAATACCACAACTTTTAATTCAACAAATTATCTGACCAAATTATTTCTGTGCTAATTTTGTTAAAAAATGAGTGAAAAAATTTTCTCAGACCAGGATGCAAATATTGGGTAATATTAGTAATATTAACAATATAGGAAAAATACTTATTGGACTTCGAAATTCTTTGCGCCTTAGATTTTATAATTATAGTCTCATTTTCTTTATTTCTGACGGGCGCAGACTTTGTCCTAAATTTCAAGCTGATTAGAGAAACAATGAAAATAGATACAAGTATGACCAGTAAAGTTCGCATCATATGGACTTTTTTTTATTAATAGGTTTATTCGAAATTTGACTTTGGCATTAATTTCTGCTTCAATCTAGATGAAAAGTAACCAAGAAATAATTGTCACGTGATTCGTATTATTTGTCATTTTTTTTTCAAAAAAAAAATCAAAAGTGAAGGTTATTTCTTAAAATATCGGAAAACGTTATTACGAAAAGTTTTTCTAAATGCTGTTTTCAGCCCATATGTATATTTTTAGCTACATAAGATAATGTTGTTTTTTGGCAAATTTTTTGTAAATTGCACCACTGTTGCATAATAAGACATATTAAATCTGTGTTTTTCTACAAAATCCAAATTGGCCTATTCAAATTTGGTCACATGTGATGCAAAGTTTACTTCTTTTTGACTCTGTATAAAGTAACTTTGTAAAATATCTATTTTTGAAAAGGTAGTTTGTGTCTAGAAGTAATACACATTGATGTTAGGAAAATGGTTTAATTGAAAAAGGTCAAATTTATTAATAAAAAAATCATTAAAAAATTAGATGCATTTAAAATTCCAACGTTTTAATTAATAACAAACTATTTTTAATATTTGAATATTAAATTAAAAATAAATCAAAAACTAAAAATTTTAAATTAAATTTCTTTGTGCCTTCCAATACAAACAATTGTTCTTCTTGACACATTTTTAATGAAGTTTCTGATACTCCGGGGCCTTATTATGTCTAAAATACAGTGTCGGATCACCGTTTCCAAATGATCAACATTACGGAAAGGTCTTTATTGGAAATTTTTTGTTTCAAGTAACACCACAAGAAAAAATCAAGTGGGATTAAATCCGGAGACATAGCCGACCAGTATTACTCCATATTACGCCCAATTACCTTGCCCCTAAATATTTCCGAGACGCGTTCTTGAACCTGTCTTGTATTATGGATGGGAGCACCATCACGTTGGTGCCACAAATTATGCTTTATTTCAATAGGCATATTGTCCAAAATTTCTAGGATCTCGATTGTTTAAAACAACGCACCATAAATTTGCTTTAGAGGAATATCGGTTCCTGTATTGTAAAATTTGGATTTTCTTTGAGCCCACCATCTACAACATGGAAACAATAACATTATTCCTTTTTTTGCACTTTATTTATAATTTAACCTAAATTATCTCAAAAAAGGCTTACCCAAATATCATCAACATATAATATACTTTAAATCAGAAAAATAGACCTGCAGCATGCAATTGTATTGCATACTTGTTATGCATTTATATATTCACCGTCTGTCAAGAATTTATTAAACTTTCATTTTAGAAAACATTAATAAGCTATTTCATTTAAAGTTTAAAGTAAAAGAGTTTGAATAGAACTCCTAGGGAACCAATAATGTATATTAAATAATAAAACATATAATTTATAATGCTATCTCTTTAGAATAAAATATAGAAAGTGTCTCCTTTAAACTCATAAAGTTGGGTCCGATAAATTTTTCGCCTCATCCTGTACACTTATTCTGAAAACAGCATAATATTTCAAACACTTTTACAGAAAAGCCATTACATAAAAAAAGAGATTTATTTTTAATTAAGAAATTCTACGGGCATTTTCAATAATATAATTTCCTTTTGTATTCCTTAGAAGCGTAAGTTTTTAAATTTCAGTTTTACCATTTCAAGTTTATCTTCAAAAGAGCACATGACACCTATGTTACGCCCCCTATGAAAATGAGAAAACATACAGAGTTAACCTAGCTAGAAAATGCCTGATATCACACGTGTTGAAAAGTAATTTCAACAGGACTCTATCTGAATAGGTGGTGGCTGTCAATTTGAGAGCATATCTGATTTGCCATTTTAACTTGACAGATGTGAAAGGCGTGACGAGTACTCTTCCAACACACGTAGTGAAAAGTGGATTTCAACACGCGTGCGATATTAATAGTCGTTTTCTTAAGAATCTTAAGACTTCTTTTTGTGCCATTTGTCAGTGTCTCGTGCTAAATAACCTCCTAATTTGAAGCTAGTACTTTCAAGACTTGTTATGTAGTATACTATTTGAACACTAGTGTTAAAAAGTATTTGTCGGGTTATCTCCATCCGACAAGTCAAAGTGTCAAATCAATAATATGATGTTAAAATGACATCTGTTCAAATAGAGTAATGTTAAAATTACTTTTCAGCACGTGTGTTGAAATAATTTTAACAGCTGATAAGTATAACTCACTTTCTATTCACGTTAATTGTGTTTTTTTATTTTTATTTTTATAATTAGTCGTAAGTATTTTCAACAAAATCTATTTGAACAATGGTGTCAATTTGACAGCATATTTGATTTGACACTTTGCCTTGACTGTGTTGAAAAATTGTTTACAACACACGTGTAATATTAATCGTTTTCTTAAGAATCTAAATAATGATTGATATGTCATTTTCGTAGGGGGTCATAGAAAAAATACTGAACATTACTCGCGTGAAAGTAGGTACTCGGAAGGTTAGCACTTTCAATATTATTTGCTATATAATACACTAATCTATTAACCCAAAATATAAAAAACGTTTGGCATTATTATTATAAAAAGTGCAAAATTGACACCAGATAACCAAGTCGTCTTAAAATGTGTATATAAATTTCCTTAATCTCTAGGGATGTCAGTTCAGCAGTAAACAACAATTATTTGCTCTCGTTATGAAAAATAGTGCGGTAATGAGTTATTAATTCCTGTAAAATGCATGAGTGTAAGAGCTTCTTAACTCTCCGGGCATTGATAAAATATTCTTATTACGCAGCTGGATAATATATTTGCACAATGAAATGTTTTAAAGCAAGAATTTTGAGCACGTGTATTTTTGAATTTAATCAACGCACGGAGGTATCAAAATGCGTTTTTCGCAATTTTTTGTCAATTTTATCAAGCGTGATCTATCGGAACTAAAATTAATTTGCATCAAGAATGCAAGAAAAAAAAAACGAAAATTGGTTTAAAATATTAATCTATGGACGACTTTTTTGATATATCAACAATTTTTAGTGATACGAAGATTTTTCCTAAATTGCGTCTTAAATACAAATCTGTATCTTTTTTGATTGAGGTAATTGAAATGTATTCAATTTATATCATCTTAACAAACAAACCTTCAACTTTTTAGATGCCTAAAATTGTTCAGAATGTAAGGGTTTCATTTCACACTCTGTATATACTGCACTTCGAGGATGCGGTTTCGATCTGTTATTTAGATTAAAATCTAATTTTTTTTTTCAAATTACTTTGCAAATTTGCATTATACAAACTTATCGTTATATTTACAACTTAATTCAATCGGTAACAAATGAATACCTAGTAATTCTTATAAGTATAGCAAATACTTCTAAATCAAATATAGCTGATCCAGTCTTGACTACAACTCAACAATATTATTCCGACTTCAAACAAGTTCTTACAATGCATATTCATAAAGCATTCTAAATAAAAGCAACCAGACCCTCTAACTACATACTAAAGCAGATTTTATCCATACACAAAATCCTTCCATGAAACACAACTTGAAATAATCCACTTCGTATTCTGATAATCAAAATACTATCAAAAATTCATATCTATTACTAGTTTTTAATCCCTATAGAGACTAAAAGGGCAATCTACAGTTACATCTCAATTTCAAATGGAGTGATATAAGCCCTATTCTATTCGCGTCCATGCGCGAACAGTTGAGGGTTTTAACCCTCTGTGTTTTGAAAACTTTTTTTCACACCCTAATACACATTATGTTCTGTTAGTTGAGCAGTGTGCTCCACAATAATATAAGAAATATTTATTTTTTGCTTTTCAAATAGAAATCTTGTAATTTTATTCTTATAAATCCAATAATTAATTCCATGCATAATGAGTTTTAACCACTGTTTATGAAGCCCTATAAAATGTGTACGAAAAATGTCATGTTTGACTCAAAATAATCTAAGTAACAGTGGAAACATTAAAAGAAAAACTTTAATAGAATTTGAAGAAATTTTAACATGTAAACGATTTTACTTATTTTTAGAAACAAATAAAAAAAATGCAATTTGAGGAGCTTGCGTGCAAAACCGGCCAAATCCATTTTTCAGCAATTTTAACATTTTTATGTTTTCTATATAAATCGAACAATCTTTATCGTCCAGCATCGAAATTTGCGTTAACTGCTTTTTTTTGAACTAAGAAAGCTCTATCTGCATTCCTACTTCCTCCCCAGAACATTACGCCTTATTTAAGGACTGAGTATATGTTGCCAAAATATACAGTTTTTAGATTGTCCAAGTTTAAATATTTGGAAAATATTCTCAGTGAGTAACATGCAGAATTAACTCTATTGCAGACAATTGAGAGATGTTGTACCCAATCAAGGTTCTGATCAATGTAAAGACCCAGAAACTTTGTATGTTCGGACAGAGTTTGTGTTGATTAATTGAGAGAAACAACCCTTAGCATGTCCTTATTTTTTTGCTTGGTTCGAAAGCAAACTGCATTTGTTTTTTCAGCATTCAGAAATAGTTTATTCTTGTGAGGTGGGAGTTTTTATTCATTATTTCACTGGCTAAGTTGTTAATGTAAAAAATGAAGAACAAAGGGCCCATGCCACTGCCTTGGGGTGCACGCATTAAGATTTCTCCTCATTAGAAAAGTACTTATCCCCCTCAGTCTCAATAACCACTTTTTGCTTTCTATGTAGGAGGTACGAGTTTATCCACTGCAGGGCTGGTCCACGCTCTCCATAGCGCTCCAATTTTTCGAGCAAAATCCAGAAGTCAATACTGTCGAATGCCTTTGACAAATCCAGGAATACACCCAGAGATAGGTTCCCATTCTCGAAGCCATTCAGAACTCTCAACAAAATCATAAGTTGCAGTCTCCACTGACCTTCCTTTATTAATTTTTCTGCGCAGAAGAACTGCAGAAGCCTTGAACACACTGCAATTTCAAGACCTTAAGCACACGCGGAAGATCCAACTCATTCTTGCATGAAACAAGCCGTGGAGTGGGCTGAACAGCAATAGATATTTAATAAAGTTTGCATAGTATTCCTACTGTTCATTTACTAGATTCTCTGATATATTATTTTGATTTGATAGAGCACCCCTAAACTTGTTCTTATTCGAAGCATTAAAAATTCTGCTAGCAATCGTTTTTTGATGTTGCTTACCTATATTCAGATTAAAAGTAAGTTTTTGAGCAGTGTGATCTGAGATATGAGTGTCCATCACCTCTGCGCCAAAATGTTGATGATTCGTGAAAATATTATCTATACAGCTCTGACTAGTCTGCCCTACCTGAGTACTTTCCAAAACCGAAGGAATGAAATTGTAGGCACTAAGCAGAGTTCAAAAACTCTGAGCGTATTTATCTTGCACATCCAAAATATTAAGGTTAAAATCTCCTGCAACAAAACACAGACAATTATGATTTAAAATAATAATTAAAACAATCTCAAGATTATCTAAAAACTATGTACAGTGTTGATTTGAGCTTGATAAATGGACAGTATTATTATTTTCTTTTTACATATCTTAATTTCTATCGCCTCACATTCAAAAGTACTCTCTACAGAGAGCAGGTTAATGTCCTCCCTTACGTTGTACTCTACTCCATCTCTCAGATAAATTGCGGGGCGTTTTTTCAAAACTGCACATCTACAAATTTGGCCCAAACGAGTTAGGCACGACATCTTGTATTTAATGTAAAGATGCATCGAATACAGTAAAGAAATTTTGCCAAAACTAAACATCTACTATGATAATTAAATGGCAAAACTGCAGAATTTTCTCAAAAGTGTACATCTACAATCTATAAGATTTCACAAAACTAGCTATCTACTGTATCAAAGACTATTAAAGCATAAATTGTACGTATTTACCATTATTTTTAAATTAGTTTCATGTAGTCTGTTACAAATGATAGACGTACGCGTCGCGTGTTGTTGCAATATTTTTAAAATGGCCGATTATGAAACCCCAGTAATATGTGCGGAGGGCGGCCGTAAGGCAAGAAAAACGCCGCGAACTAATAATAAGAAAACGTATTCAGATAATGGCCAGTTACCAACCATCTCTTGTACTCATGGACTAAGTTTGAATTCCCATAAGGAGCACAAACGCAGCATGTGTGAAGAAGCTGATTTATCTCATGACGATATGGTGCATTTTCGAGATCGTTTTTACTCGAATAAAACAAAGATTCTTCGGGATAGTTTTTTATTAAAATATATGAAGGCCAAAGTTCCTGTTAGACGAACTGTGAAAGATCCAAAAAATCAGAGGCGTGTAACAGTCAGCTACTTCATTTGGGTAGCGGAAGGCAAAGTAGTTCCGGTTTGTGTAGCTACATTCCAAAGTATTTTGGGCATATCACGAGCTCGGTTACAGCGCTTAGCAAAGAATCACGTGATAACTTGGGATTTGTGTTTATTTATGACAAAAGTGTAACGCCACATATTTTGTAAAAGAAAAATGTGCGAAAAAAATTATTTTTTAAATTATTTTAAAAACTGTTTGCATTCAAATGTTTAATTAAGTAGGAGTAGTTGTCAAGTTTTGAAAAAATCTGTAAAAACTGTTATTTTTTTTATTCCATTGTG
This sequence comes from Pissodes strobi, assembly GCA_016904865.1. NCBI lineage: Eukaryota > Metazoa > Arthropoda > Insecta > Coleoptera > Curculionidae > Pissodes > Pissodes strobi. Next base: position 106,597 of record MU185118.1, read on the forward strand.
TTGGTTAAAATTACGAAAAATCTTGGGATTTGTGTTTATTTATGGCAAACGTGTAACGCCACATATTTTGTAAAAGAAAAGTGTGCCAATTAAAGATTACAAACAATTAAAAGTGTTTGCTGTAAAAACATGAAATTGTACATGTTCAGTTTTGAAAAAACGCCCCTCAATTGCCACACCCCATACCATTGGTCACGGCGGCAGAATTATGAGGCCAGAGTAAATCCCAGCAGATTGTAACTTGGGAGTTGATCTCTTGTCAGCAAGCATTTATCCTGAGTGTCAACCAGGTCTTGTAAGGCATCATGACTTGTCCCTATTGATTGTAGATTTTGATGTATGATGCGCACTGTGTCCCCTTCCGCCCTCCTTCCAGAGGTCCTAGTTTTTTCAGGTGTTTTCGGGCTGCCTGTAACCGTTAGTGTAAAACGTGTTCTTTCTAACTCCAGAATATAGGCAACAAATTCCAAATACGTGGTTGCCTATATTCAGGCGTCACGCGGTCTAAGGTGGCATTAGATTTTCATGTCGATGATGTCGATATAGGATATGTTTACACATCAGTGTCTCGAGTACTAGCAGACTCGCTCAATTTTTTTTAAAACTAACCCAAATTAAATATATACAGAGAAACAGAATATCCATAAAAATTAATGCTGATAAAAGGAGTAGTTTTAAGGCGCAGAAGCTAGGCCCAATTTATAAGTTTCGCTTTAGAGCAAACATTACTCTGTATCATACATACAGGGTGTCCAGAAATAGCATCGCCAAATTACAGAGGGTGATTCTACAGCAGAAAACAAGAACATTTTTTCATATGAATATGGGTCCGAAAATGCATAGTTTCCAAGATACAGGGTGTCAAACTTTTTACAAAAAAAATCAGTTTTTTGTTAATATCTTAAGTATGATTTTACTGATTTTGTTGAAATTTGGCAGGATTATCTGTAGTAATAAGGGGCTTATTTAGCCCTAATTAGATTAAAAATATAAAGTCCAGTGGCGTCCCGGAGGGCATCATACCGAATATTATTGACAAAAAAAGTGTGCGCCGCTGACTTTTTCAAACATTTTATATTTTTTTTCGCATTAAGCAACTAAAATTACAATATTTTTAATTCTCGAGTTGTTTTCGTATCTTGCGTCATTTTCGATAAAAAAGTAAAAACCGGTTTATTACATTTCCAAACTTTTTTGATAAAATCGATATTTTTATTTATATCTTAAATATGCTTTTACCCATTTTGTTGAAATTTAGTAGGTTTATCTATAGTAATGGGCGGCTCATTTAGCCATTACTAGATTAAAAATATAATGTCCAGTGGCGTCCCGGGGGGGCATCATACCGAATATTATTGACAAAGAAATGGGTGCCACTGACTCTTTTAAACATTTTATATTTTTTTCGTATTAAGCAGCTAAAAATACAACATTTTTGTTTCTTGAATTGTTTTCGTATCTTGCTTCGTTTTCGAGGAAAAAGATAAAAACCAGTTTATTACATTTCTTTAGAGCACCAAATTCTACATACATCAAACGCTGTAATAAACTGGTTTTATTTTTTTTCTCGAAAACGAAGCAAGATATGAAAACAAATTAAGAAACAAAAATGTTGCATTTTTAGTTGCTTAATACGAAAAAAATATAAAATGTTTAAAATAGTCAGTGGCGCACATTTATTTGTCAATAATATTCGGTGTGATGCCCCCCTGGACGCCACTGGACATTATATTTTTAATATAATAAAGGCTAAATGAGCCGCCTATTACTACAGATAACCCTATTAAATTTCAACAAAATCGGTAAAAGCATATTTAAGATATAAATAAAAATATCAATTTTATCAAAAAAGTTTGGAAACGTAATAAACCGGTTTTTACTTTTTTTTTATCGAAAACGACGCAAGATACGAAAACAACTCGAGAATCAAAAATATTGTATTTTTAGTTGCTTAATACGGAAAAAATATAAAGCGTTTGAAAAAGTCAGCGGCGCACACTTTTTTTGTCAATAATATTCGGTATGATGCTCTCCGGGACGCCACTGGACTTTATATTCTCAATCTTATTAAGGCTAAATGAGCCCCTTGTTACTACAGATAACCCTGCCAAATTTCAACAAAATCAGTAAAATCAAATTTAAGATATTAACAAAAAACTGATTTTTTATAAAAAGTTTGACACCCTGTATCTTGGAAACTATGCATTTTCGGACCCATGTTTATATGAAAAAATGTTCATGTTTTCTTATGTAGAATCACCCTCTGTAATTTGGCGATGCTATTTCCGGACACCCTGTATAAATCAAGAAAAAATAAAACTTAGTCAAATGATTCCTCTAACTTGATTGAGTATTTCTGCAATCCAAAATACGTATTTAATGAAATAATTAGCATTTATTACAAAAATATTTACTACTATATTAGAACCGCAAAACGCTTAAAATTTCATGGCTTTTTAGGGTTGTTTTTGTAGTAGTTCATCTTCCTTTTTTGGACAGGCTAAAGTTATGATTTCTTATATGTGTGATCAGGAATTAAAAATGTCCGTGTTTCCATTTTTTTTTCAGTGATTCCTTTAATTTGTATGAAATTTCTATTGGTGCTTTTATTATATCTGAAATTGGTAACTGTACAGCAATAAAATACTCGACCAATATTACTTCGGACTCTCCAGTAAGCAATTTTTTTTTTGTCAAAATCTGAAATATAAGTAGAGCTTTTCTAAACAGCAGAACAGAAAATAATTTCTTGAACCCCATTTATTGCATCATTTAATGCGGCACAATAAATACATAATAAATATATAAATATAACAGGAGAACACCTTTCAAGCAATTGGTTTTATGCAAAATCAATACAATTCATTAGCGATATTAATAAAAATTCGAGTCTAAATATTTAATTCACATTTATTTATGTGGATCTGATGATCTTATTTGCGACCTACCCAGTAAGAGCTTATTAAGTCATTAATTTTAACTTATTTGAGTTACGTAATAAGAGTCATTATACTACTAGTAATATAATAAACTGGTTACATCACTAGTGATGCAATGACTCTTATTACCTAACTAACTTTTTATTAATCCATCTCAGAATTTTTTATATCAAGGTTTGATCTTTTATTTAAAATTGAATTTAAGTTTATTTTTGTATTTAAATGGTCGTTGATAAAATGTACATTACACGTGCGCTTAAATATAAGCTACTGATGCGTAACCATAACCAAATTGTAACGTAAACTAGAAAATACCAATTTAGTTAACTTTGTTGGATAATTTAGTGTCATTCGGATAATAATGAAGAATCATGCAGTAAGGTATTTTTTTATGACCTTTTTTAATTTTTTTCTCGGGTTTTCCGGGTTTCTTTAGGTATGTATCAAAAAATCTACCTAGTGACTTGGGTATATAGAGTTGTCTTTATTGTAGCCACTTGTATGTGTCTGCTTTGCGGATATATTCATTGTTAATAATATATAGGTGTTTTTCACGTAATTTCTTCAGTAACTATTGTCCTATTTTATTCTGTGATGTTTGCATCAGCTGTGATTGTGGTTGTGGCCCAGTGGTATGTATTCTATGTATGCTTGTATTGCTGCCATGTGCAAAGAAGTATGCATTTTGTGAAACTATTTTCTGAGGATTGCTTGGAGTACTCATGTGAATATTACCTTCTTCCTCATTACTATCTATTGTCAGTCTCTCTGTGCATGAGTTTCGGTGTAGTTTTCTATGTTTCAGATCTTCCGGATCTTGTGAGTATATTTATATTTTCTAGGTTTGTTTTTGTTTATTTTATTTCAAAAGTATATGTGAGGGATGGGACGGCAAATGTTTTAATGGCATTAATAGGTGCTTCCCTATGAAGAAATAGTCAATTTCAAAAATTTTAAAATAAAGATTCAAAATTAAGGAACGTAATTAACCAATAATAAAACATACAAGAAGCCGAGAATGGTTCAAATTTACAACCCTGTTTTGGCTATAACATATGCGTAGTACCTGTTTTTCGTATAACACAAATATTATTTCTTACACACCTGCCTAAATGACTCAAGTTATGACGTTTTCTGGTAGGACGTAAACTACTTTATTCGTGAAAATGACTGATTTTTGTTACTGTGAACAGGGTTAGGGAAGTTGCTCTGTAAATAAATGGAAATGTTATTATTCTGGCTGCAATGCTCTTAAATGCCAAAAACCATTGATCGTTGTTGCAAAAATGGTTGACACGTGTTCAAAAATTACTGGGAAAAGAAATGAAGATTGATGATGATTAAAAAACCGCTGTTAGGCGAATTATACATTTATTTTATGTTGACAATGCTCCTGCAAATTTAATTTCGTTTTGAGGATTAGTGTTAGACGATACATAATATTTCTTAGTTGGATGCTTTCTATTGTTGTGTTCTGTGGAAATTCAGAATATTTATATGTTCAGGTTCCGTTTTCCGCGTGTTTTCCAGTACCTCGCTGTCAAGAGTTTCTGCATCTATTTCGTCTTTCCATTTGCCTCGTTTCAATTTACAAAACTCAAATTCTATTCCAATGTCTGCTATTATGTATATTATTATTTGTGATTGTGTTGCTGCATTTATTTTGGTGTCATCCATATAGATAAGGTGGCTAATTTTGAGTTCTACTTTATTCTGATGTTGGATCTGACAGCCGATTTTTATATTATTTATTGTATTGGAGAGTGGGTTCAGGAGACAGATGCAGAACCATAATCCACTAAGTGAGGCTCCTTGAAACATTCCTCTTTTAATTCTTATGGATTTTATTTCTTCTTTTCCAGTTGTTAAGTGTATATTTCTTCTCCAGGTGTCCATGATGGTTGACAGAAAATGTATTATAGTTGAATGCATTTGTAAATTTCTAGTATTTTCTTTAGTCATGAATGTGGTACAGACTTGAAAACATTCTTGTAATCAATGTAACATATTCGTAGGTTCTTTTGCTGCTCGTTTCTTTATCACATAGTCTATTATTAACTGTTCCTCCTACAGCATATTTGCTGTTCCGAAATTACGTTGTATTTTTAAAGGTGTATATCTATTTTTTGAATATTGCTAATGTTATATTGTATACAGAGTCTGCACACAAGTTATTGGTTGATAATTAGCTAGATTTATTTGTGCTGTGCTTTTTCGGTTTTATACATAATATTTTTCCTTCTGTTAGTAATTGTGGTAATAGTTGTGGATTTTTATTATTATATTTATTTGAACAGTTTTGTAGTTGATTCGTTCCTGGGCATTTACAGTAATGTGTGATTTTATGTTTGTCACGTCTTCTGTTAGGATTTTGTACTCCGATTGTGGTTTTGACTCTTCTTGTTTTTTGCCTCTTCTTTATTCAGTACAATTATTATATTGTATGAGCTTTGACCATATTTCTTCCTACATTTCGGCGATTTCTTCTCTACTTGGTGGTTTTACTTTAGTATCTTCTAGTACTAAATGACTGTTATTTTTCATAGAATAGATTTTCATTGCTGTCATTGGGTTCTTTGTATCTGCGTAGGCGCACTTACTGAGTATACTGTTAATTTTTGTTTGATGATGTTTTAATCGCTTTTTGTTGTTTCTTTCTTATCTCTCAGTTCTTTTCACTCCCTCTTTAATTATCTGTATTTCGTGTTGTGTTAATATGTTGTTCTTTAGTATTACAGGCTTTTGGTCTATCAATTTTTGTTCTGTGACAACTTCAACAAGATTAGAGTCTTTTATCCTGAAAAGTTTGTTTAGCTCTGAGCGATATTCCATTGGTATATTCCCAAATTTTGTTGCAAGATACTTCATTCCCTGGCATGAACTATTAAGCTCGCCCTGCCTTAGTGACAAATTTGATAAATTTGTCTCAAATCAACCAACCATTCAGTACACTATCAATTTTAAACCAATACCAAGATTAACATTGACTTTAAAATACTTATAAAAAGCACAGCAGCTGATAGCTGATTAATCGGATTTACTTATAACTTTTGTGCGGCCGCGGGGGGTTGTAAAAACAACCCCCGTAACACGGTCTTACCCCTTTCTCTAATGGTTCTCGCCGACGTTACATGTGTACGGGGCGTGTGCGTAAAATTGCCGTCGATTTTATGGGTTAAAGCGACAATAATAGAACGACTTTTTTTATTTGTCAGTGGTTTAATGTGTGATTTTTTATTTGTAAATGGTGTAATAAAATTGGGGTGTCGAACGGTCCGACGACTAATTGCGGGTAGCGTTCTTTCATTCCTATCTTTTTCATTATACATCGCAGTTAGGCAACATGCGCACTTATTAGATTTATAGTGTAATTTATTATTATATTCATTCGGACACCTCGAGTTTGAGGGTGGTGTTTATAAAGTACGTCTTTTCTAAATAGAATAACAAGTGAACCATGGGTACATTATCAGAATTTTCAGGAGGAGTGATTTTGATCATTCGTAGTAATTATAACCTAACTTTTGTTACGCACCGAAAGAGTTGTATTCTAATAATATAAATAGAATATGTATTGAATAAAATCTATATCCAAATTCGAAGCACTTTTCGGGCTGATTAAAGAAAATTATGAGTTCACTTTAAATTAAATCTTTGGATGCTTTTATCTTCTCACCACTTAGAATTCATTACTGAGAAAACCCGTTCTGGAAAGGCTGACGCATATGATATGACTTTATAAATATTTTTAACATTTTGAACTGAATTTCATCAAAAATCTTAACGTATTTAGCAGCAGTATCAAGATGTAAAAAATTAGGGTCCACTGAGTCAAGCTTTTTAAAATTTATAGAAATTGATTCACATTCATCTAAGAAACTATCACATTTTAAGTTTTATATTACCCCTTTTGTGAGTAATCACATTAAAAATTTGATCGTAAGTAAAATATTTATCTTTTAATGACAGTTTACTTAATAAGTATGATGTTGAGTTTTAAGCAAGTTCGCATCTGCTCCTATGATAGTTTAAACAAATCGTTAAAAAAGTACTAAAGTCAGACTCAATATTTACTTTTTCATGTCAATTTTTCAATAATTCCGTACCCTTAAATCCGTTTTTTTTTTAAATTTAATCTATCTGATATTTTTTGCAAAATGACTCCAAAATTCCAAATATATTCAAAACAGTTCTTGGCTTTGACTCTAATAAACAGTTTCTTGAAAACGTTTTTAGATATGCGACAACAAATTTAAATAAATAAACAACTTTTCCGAAATTTCGTTATTGTTTATTAATAAGGCATCCTTAACTACCTTAGGCACATCATCTTGCGAAGATAAAAAGTACGATTTTAGAGCATCCAACAATAACACAACCCTGTCAACAGCGGGCGCCATTGACAATTATCATTTGCCTTAAAATTTCTTTGAATTCAGAAATGGGAATA
>MU185118.1:113995-186511 GCA_016904865.1 Pissodes strobi
GTCACACTATCGCCCAGCGTGAACCAGTAAAGCACCATGAGCTGCTGTCGTTCGGATTCGCTTGTTCGCCTGGGAACCGCAACAGAAACATGCAAAGTAACATCTGTAAAATATGCGTTTGTTTTATTTGAATTATTTTCATAATTAATATTAAAATAATATCTATATATTTAAGTACTTGGAGTTAAGGCGAAATATTCCTCATTGAGTTAGAGTTGCTCTGATTTTATAAGTACTTTAGCTCTGTTCACTCATAATAATATGTATTTTGGAGGTATTATATGGGCAGTTTAACGACCTGAAACCTTGTAATGTTATTAAAAGTTACTGAACTTGATCGACTAAGTGTTCTACTGGTGTGATTGCTAGGAGACCCGAACAGGAAGGGCTAATTTGAAAAAAATTATTGTGATTTATTATGTGAATTTTAGTATTAATTCAGCAATTATATATAATGTGTGTATATAATGTGTTGACATTTGGTTTAGCCGTTTTCGGAATATTTGGAACACTTGGAAATTTTCTAAAATTATTTTATAATTTTTTTTTTAATTTTTTGAACCTATTTTGATTATTGAATATCAATAAACATATTAATATGATGTTACAATCATAGTAATAATATGTTAATTCTAGCTTAAATGTTAAATAAAAATAATAATAACTGTCATTTAATTAAACAAAATAATCATGTATTTAAAATGCAAATATTTCGAAAACGGCTAAACTAAATGTCATCATTTTATATTTTTTAAATTCATTCAGAAAAAAATCTATTCATTTTTGTATTGATATTTAAAAATTCACCATATTTGTGTTTTTATCAACTTTGCGACATCTCTGTATTATATTTTAGAATATTTTCTAGCGATTTAGGATGAGCCCTACAAATTTTGTATTTAATGTTTTTTCCATCTCGTATAAGAACTGCGCTATACGCTGTCTAAATATAAGGAATGACTCTGTACATTCCTGTCAAGTCTCAGCAGTGTTGCCACAAGTCAGTACAATAATAGTACAAGTTATGAATTTCATCAATTTTATAATTATGGCTTACTAACTACGAAGGCATGTTTCGTTAAAACTTGTTATGCAAAGACATTTTTTTACCGACTCTTCTTGGGTTTCAATGTATTTGTCATTTTCGCTAAAACAAATCCAAGATTACTTAATTTAATACAATTTAACGGCGGGTTTTATAAATTTTGATAAACGCCAGTGACAAAACTGGACATATAGACTTGCATATTTTTCTGATCAAATGCTTTGTATTCATAGAATGCATTTTAGTATTTGAAATTTCTTATAATATAAAGAACAGTGAAGTTTGAATACGTAGCCATATGGCTACATTGATCACTAGCGGTATATCACGGATGTAGCAAAATGGCCACATTGAACATGTGGAGCTAAAAAGTTTGCATTGACATTATAGGAAAATGACGCTATAAAAGAAAGTCAAAATTTTAATTATATTTGGTGAAAAAATATCCAGATTAAATATTCGGATCGTCACTGTCCATATCTGTCTCAGAAATGACGAGATCTTCATCTATATTTCTTTCTTCTTCCGACTCCGATTCAGAAGCAAGGATTTTGTCGGCAGCAACTTTTTCAATTTCTAACACTTCTTCAGAATTGCTGCAGTCTGATATGTCAGAATCTCCTGAATTCTTAGGCACGTAAGGTATAGGCATAACAGTTTTTTCTTTTGCGCAAAAAATTTGGAAAAGCTAATAGTAGCAAATTTTGATGAATCCATACTGGCAATAACGTTCAGTGTTGCCATATGTCTACGTCAAATTTTCAAACTTATTTTACTTCTAAAACACCTGTACTACATGCAAAACTGATGTATGATTTAGAGAAATAAATCCCTATAAGATAATCTTACGAAGAAACATTATTGAAAACAAGCTATTTACTTACCAAAATAATCAGTTACAATACACCGCGTCACGTGCTATACACACAGCTGAGGGAATGCAACCATTTTGAAAGAGAAACAAATTATAAATCAATCCCCTAGATGGCGATGCTCCGCAAATGAGTTCAAAATATTTGTAGCCATACGGAGACGTCGTCGAAAAGAGTACATATATCGTGAGAAAGGATTCAAGCGTTTATTTTGATAATGTTGCCATATGGCTACATTATATCTTATATGGTTAATTAGCCAAAATTCTCATAAATTCCCGCGAGTTCGCGAACGTTCGTAACGAAAATTAAATTACTTCAATTTTTCATCACAAAGTGTGTACTGGTCTACTTGCTTTCCACCTGCTTATGTCATATATGAATTAAATTATCATTGCCAATGTTAATTAAAATTGATAATGAAATAAATAATAAAGAACAAAAACATATTTCTTTTAATATTTGCGGTTAAGCGAAATATAATTTACTAATAACTATATAGGGTGCTATAAATTCGTTAAGATGACATTGGAATCTCGAAATGGTTAATTTAGCCCAAAGTGAAATTCTGAGCAATTTGTCGCCGAGAAAGCTCAAAAGTTCTTAGTGCTTTCGAAGATATCCGTAAAAAAAAACGAAAATATGCACATGATATTTTGTTTTTTTTTCTGGCTTTTTCTGAAAAGATATCGTAAAATAAATTTCACAATATCATTGACGCTTTAACTACTCCATAAGATGGTGTACTCAGATTTAGAATACTGGGCACCATCATCGTCTTCATTTTCTTAAATACGGACCTGCATATTTTTTTATCATTTTTTTAAACCAATGATATACCACCCTTATATATTATTTACCAAATTTGAACATTTTTCACAGATAATGTGTTAAAGAGAGTAACAGAGAGTGCTTTATCGTTTTATTAAAACGTCATTTTAGGACGAAATATTAAAAAGAAAATAACTGAATATGCAAAGCTACATTAACAAAATTATTTATAATATTGATTTTTGCCTGACAAGGCATTGTGGGCAGATTTTGCATCTGGGGTCGGCACTATTATTCTAATTTTTTTAATGCCAAACTGAATATTCAATTATTATTATTTATAATTTTTCGTCCCCCTAAAACGATAAAGGAATCTTATAACAAGAATGTCTGTTGTGTTTTCTTATTTAATACTCATTTTTGAATAACCAGTGAGTATGATATGATACATATCTAGTTTTTTGGAAGGGCAAAAGCTTCCAAAAAAAAAAGAAGAAAATGCAGCTCCATCTTTAACAAAATGAAGTTGATGATGATACGAAAATATGAAACCTCGTATTCAATATCTCAGTACAATTTCATGTGAAAGATAAAAAGGGGAGACATCGCTAGTGTAAGATACGATACGATCCTGAAAATCACACCACCTATCTAACATTATATAGAGAAACAACTCTATTCTATAAATATCTTATGCCTCCTTAACTTCCATATATTAAAACTTTACTAAAATCTAACCATTTTTCAAAAACAGGATCGATATCTTTCGAAAATCAATAAAAATTAATATAAAAGTCATTTTCATGTATCAGCAGCGCAGCAACACACCACCTTTCTGGTTAGTGTATTACCTGCTGCTGGCCCAACCAATCAAACCATCTGCGGACACTAAGGCGGGGCCTATTAAGGGAGCTGACCAGTGTATAAATAGCGCACATAACAACATCGCGATTCATATGACCACAAACCACCGAAGCATCCATGTCTCCGCAGCCGACACCGTGAGATTCGTCCTACATGACTTGATGCTATGCAAATTACTTGAACAGACTTAATATATTAAGTCTAACACTTAGTATAGTTGTAACGTCTTTTTAATATTAATGTTGTACATAGTGTAAATAATCTTAGCATTCTGACGTCCTATTCTCATAGGGGACACTTAAAGCAGGATTGTTCCGAAAATTTTCCCTGCATACAACAAATATTGCAGAATGTACAACCAAATAGTTAGCTTTATGCAAATCACTTATGATATAGAACTTTGAAGGGGTATTCCCATGTAAAGTGTGGCAAAAACAGCAGTACTGCAAACCTAGTTTTTAAGTAGTTAGACAACAACCCCACGTAGTACTGCAAACCTAGTTTTTAAGTAGTTAGAAAACCACCCCGTAAGGGTGCCACCCGCTGCTGGCCATCAGAGATGACTAAACATCGCTAGGCACAACAGCAGATGCTGGCATGCTTATGCTAGGAATGCAATTCAAATTATGTAATTTTAATCAATAAATCTTATCGTATCGTAGAAAAAGGGGAAATGACAATTTTATTTTGGGAATCTCTCCAAATAAAGTCGGAGGAAAATAAAATAAAGAATACAATAAGAATACATTATTAAAGTTTTTTGCATTTTCTTGGAAGTAGTCGGAATTTTATCGACATCGGCATTAAATTGGGCAACTTTGACCCAGCTAAACGGTATCTGTTACAGCTCTCAAGATTCCAATGCTATCTCATCGAATTGATAAGACCCTGTATATTACAAGAGCAAAAATTGTAAAAAAAAATCAGTTGTCACGATTCTTCTTCTTCTTCTTAAGCCTACATCCATCCACTCCTGAATGTAGGCCTCTTCCAGTAGCTTCCATGACCGTCAATCGGGGGGAGTTTGAAGCCAGTTTCTCTCCGCCATCCTTTGGATGTCATCCCGCCATCGCTTTTGGGGTCTTCCTGTATTTCTCTTTGTGGCTTTTGTTACTTCACCTAGATGGGTTCTGCCTTACAACATGACCTGCTCATCTCCACTTTAGTTCGGCTACTCTTCTCATAACATCCGTTACCCTTGTTCTTCTTCGAATCTCACCATTTCTAATGTGATCTCTTACGCTAATTCCTAACATGGCGCGCTCCATAACACTCTCACAGTCTTTCTGCACTTTCCTCTGTCATAGCTTTCAGTCCGTTTGTTGTGACGGGTAGTATACAAGCTCATAGACTTTTCCCTTAAGGTTGATTGGAATGCTTTGGGATTTTAGAATGTATCCTAGCCTACCGAATGCTGCCCAGCTAAGTCTTGCTCTCCGGGATATTTCTAATATTTTATTTGCTTGGTTTTGTTTTTCCAGTCTGACCCCGGTATATGTATTCCTCGACGTTTTCGAGAGCGTGACCTTCTATAGTTATTGCTGTCTCTTCACTGGTCATTATTCTGGTTTTGTTTAGGTTCATGTTAAGCCCGATTTGTCTTGATCTCTCCTGCAGTTTTCTAGCATATCTCTCAGCTCATTGATGTCATTACTAATCACAACAACATCATCAACAAAAAGGAGGTGATTTAGTCGAGGTTCATTTATGTTTAAACCTTTATTTTCCCATGGCAGGTTGTAAAGGCGCTGTCCAATGCCAGTGTGAACAGCTTGGGGGATATGGTATCTCCGCCCCCTTTCTATTTTGATCTTATCTACTGATGTCTCTTTGTCAGTGGCCACTTGTAGTGTAGTGTTTTCGTAAATGTGTTTTATAAGATTGGAGTAACTTGTGTCTATTCTTGCCTCGTCCTTTTCATTTAGAACAGCCCCAGTCTCGACCGAGTCGAAAGCCTTTTCATAATCCCCGGGTACGTTATATTCGATGCATTTCTCTATTAGAGTATGGACTGTATGTAGGCGTCGCTTGTACTATATTCTTTTCTGAATCCTGCTTGCTCGACTGGCTGGTAGAAATCGAGTGAGAGAACGCTGATCAGTCGATAGTCTGCAATTTTGGTGTTGTCCCCCTTTTTGAAGATTAAAATACCATCAGCGTTTTGCCAAGATGTTGGTATTTTCTCTTCGCTAATACATTTGTTCAAAAAGACACAAAGGCCATGTTCTATTTTTTATCTATTTAAGGGCCTTTCTTAGTTCGTTCCTGTCTACTTCTGGCACATCTTCAGATCCGACATTTCGAATTTTTTGTCTGGTTTTGGCAGAATTGATGTATACAAGTCTTTGTAGAAGCCCTGGATGACATTTATTATTTATTTATTTATTTATTTGTCCACATAAAAAACTTTACAACTTTATGATATAAAAATCGCAATAATTAACTTACAGCTAACCAATTCTAACTATGTAAATTAACAATAACAATACAGTATGCAAAACTAGAAACTTATAAACCAGGCATGTAGATGTACCCCAACTCTCATGATCCTCCAATACTACCAATGTCGAAAGTAACTCTAAAACTAAAAAACTCAAAATTCAGTCACCGATTCATGTGATATCTCAATTGTCTTTTTAACTTTGGCAATGATGATCCAAAAAAGTCGATGCCTCCAGACAGGGACTTTGCAGACCTAACCATCTGAGTTAGTGACTCCTGCAGACCACAATTAGTGTAGTCGTAAGGGATATAAAACAATTCTCGATTACGTCCATGTCTTGAGCCTGCATTCAGCTTTATTAACTCAAGCAATGAAGGACAATCAATAGAACCATGAATGATGTTATGTAGGAAAACCAAGCAAGAGCATGATCTTCTAGCCTCCAGGGTCTGCAAACCCAAAAAATCAAGGATCTCCTTATAAGAGTAGTCCCCTCTTTCAAGACCAAGCCGGTAAGCCACAACCCTCAGGAACCTATTCTGAACACCTTCGATTTTGTTTATAGCATTCTGGTAGTCCGGTGACCAAACTACAGAACAGTACTCAAGAATTGACCTCACAAGTGAACAGTATAGTATTTTCTGAATTTCTATTGAAAATTCAACCGGCAGACAAATCCCGACATCTTTTGAGCCTTCAAAACCATTCCCTGAACATGATCCGTATATGACAACTTGCTGGTCAAATACACTCCAAGATCGCAAATAGTTGACACTGTTCCTATATGTGCTCCATTTAGATAGTAATCTCCAGCAATAGGATGTAAAGTTCTCGCAAAAGTAATATGGTGACACTTACCAACATTCAAAGTCATTTTATTGATATAACACCACCTATTAAAGTTAGAGAGATCACTCTGTAACATTGCCATATCGTCAGGTGACCCAATTGAGTGGAAAATCTTCAAATCATCAGCAAATGACAGGAAGCTGCTGTTCTCCAAATAGTCCCCCATATCGCAAACAAATAAGTTAAACAACAGTGGGGCACAGTGAGACACCTGAGGTACTCCAGATGGAACATCAAATCCATAAGATATAGTTGTGCCACACTTGACTGCCTGACTCCTACCTGACAGAAAGCTCTTAAACCACTCTAACAAATCACCACCAATACCAAATGATTGCATTTTGGCGAGAAGAAGTGTCAAGTCAACTCTATCAAAGGCTTTGGAAAGGTCTGTGTAGACAGAGTCGTCCTGAATCCCCTTCTCTAAGTAAGTAGGGATGTAATGTTGATAAATAAGCAGGTTAGTGATGGTTGACCGACCTCTCATAAAACCATGTTGCCCCGTATTTATAAAGTGTTTACAATCCCAAGTAAGCTTTGATGTTAAAAGCCTATCAAACAACTTGGGAATCTGAGATTGGGAGCACACCGCCCTATAGTTAGTTACATCATCTCTGGGCCCAGATTTATAGATTGGTCTCAGAAAACTAAATTTCCACTCATCGGGAAAGGTTGCACTAGTCAAAGATTTATCGAACAATGCTGCAATCGGGTTGGCCAAAGTGAATATGCACTTTTTAATAAGAAACATGGACACACCACCTTTTGTTACCCTGTTACCTGCTTGTTACGATTAGGAGTAGTTAAATGTCTTCCACGAAAAATATAGAAAATAAATACCAGTTAAATTGTTGTATTTTATTGCAGCATTTAATCTCGAAGGGCTAGACTTGCTAAGTTCTCCCTTTATTTCTGACATTTAAATCATTGACTAAAATATGCCTCAATAGATATTGAAATTGTTTCATTTGATATCTACAAGTATGTACATTCTTGTTTTTTTTTTCATGGTATCGGTCGTTTATATTATGGTATTAACCGAAAATGTCCACTTTTAATTACGTAGATATTGCGGTCGAAAAAAATCATTTTGTTCCATGAAGCGAACGAAATTATTCAGCGGTGTCAAATAGGGGTTGGAAGTTAAATTATTAAAATGAGGGATGTAGAGGGTTAGTTTCCGGTCAAATGCCAGGGAAAGTTGACGTTAGATCCTGATTGATAACTGTCGTCATGATTTTTTAACGTTGCACTGAGGTGAAAATATACAGGGTGAACATATACGGTGAGGGTTTTATTTTGGTGCATTATTGCTAAATATGCTTTTTATAGGTTTTCTGTTATTTGATATTCAGTCAAATTTTACAAATTGAAACCGTGTCCTCAACACCTGAATATATATTTTGAAATTCCGTTCTGACTTTATTGACTGCCGCTCTGAATAATCGGTAGTAGTCAAAGAAAAAAACTATGTTGTGAGCTTTTTAACCATGATATTCTTCTTCAGCCTGGGGATTTCTTCTGAAGTACTACTTTATTATACGGTAAAACAGAGAACATTTGTTTTGTCTCCATGATCAAGTTATGGGTGTTGGCCAATTGCGCGTCGCGGTCAGAAAAATATGAAGGTAGTGTCATTTTCACAGGACAATTGCGCGCCGGCCACTTATTGTATATGGGACAGTTGCGCGCCATATGGCGACCGTAATATAAATTGTTTGTGTAAATCGCTGGAAAATATGTAAGATTGGATTGTTGTACAGCATGTTTCTATTTTTTTTCCTGGTTTTACCTTGGGTATGTTTTGGCTAGTTCCTGTTCGTTGGGCCCCCGTAGAGAGCGAACATGGCATTGAAATACATTGCTCAACAATTGAAGTGGATATTACAAGAATATTTAAATTTGTTGCATAATAGAGGTTTAAACAAAGGAGAGATTCACCTCCACTCTTAACCGAAATATCTCCCGTGAGTCTCGTGCAATTCTAGCTGATGTAACACCCGAAGGAAATGCCAATAATATTGATCTTCAGTGGGAAGCCATGAAAGGGGCAATGCTAGAGGTAAGCAAAATTCCACAAGCTAACAAAGAAGTAAAAAGCACGACTGGATGACTGACTATATAATAGACCTAATGGGCAAGCGACGGCAGCTGAAGAACAAGAGCGAGAATGAATACAAAGCAACATACCAGTTGATCCGAAGGAAGATCAAGGAGGCTAAGGAAAATTGAATGGAAGCTCGATATGTAAGAGCTACAACAGAAACATGATGAATTTAATATTCACAAGAAAGCCAAAGAAATCACTGGCACACAACGCAAGAAGATACCCTACATCCTAAGGAAAGCTGATGGAAAACTTATTCTAAACCCAGACGAAATCAAAGAGGAATGGACTCAATACCTCTGTCAACTATTTGAAGATAATCGGTAGGATAACATAGTCTACGAAAATGACGCTGAGCAGGGTCCAAGCATTATACGGTCCGAAGTTGAATAAGCAATCAGGCAACTAAAAACTAGAAAAACCCCGGGGCCAGATCAAATACCAGGATAGTGGCTCAAATTACTGGACGATTAAAACATTACAGTACTAACACGTATCTTCAATGATACTTATGAAACCAGTCAACTTCCAGAGAATTGATGGCAGAAATCCACGTTCATCCCTCTGCCAAAGAAAAGCGGTGCCACGTCTTGTAATGATTTTCGACTGATAAATCTCATGAGCCACCCTCTGAAAGTTCTACTTCGTGTTGTCCAAAACCGTATACACAACAAATGCGAAGAAAGCATCAGTGAAGAACAATTCGGCTTTCGAGGCGGCTTGGTACCCAGAGAAGCGCTATTTCTCATAAACACGCTAGTTCAAAGATGTTGGGAGGTAAGAAAGCCGGTGTTTTATCTACTACGAAATTGCGTACAGCATAACAAACTCTTCCAAACTCTGCAGAATAGTGATATACGTTTTTTATTTTCTCTCTACTGGAATCAATCTGCCACGGTAACACTAGATGGGGAGGAGACCACTCAGATGCCTATAAAGCGAGAAGTGAGAGAGGGTTGTATCTTGTTTCCTACACTTTTTAACCTCTACACGGAGAATATATTTAAAGGGGCAACACAATCTGGCGAGGGAATAATGATTGGAGGCGAAACCATTAGTAACATTCGATACGCAGATGATACCGTGCTCCTAGCTGAATCATTAAGAGAACTACAATGTATGTTAGATAAGATAAACAGAGAAAGTAATAGATGGGGACTGAAAATCAATGTCAAAAAAATTAAATTTATGGTTGTTAGCAAATTGGATGTTGGCCCGGAAAGAATAACACTTAATGGCGAGAATATAGAAAGAGTACAAAACTTTAAATATCTTGGAAGCTGGATCAATCAGTCGATGGATCCGGACCAAGAAATCAAGGCTAGAATAGAAATAGCTAGAAGGGCATTTCTGAAACTCAAGCCGCTACTCTGTGCCAAGCAACTTAACATTCATCTGTGGGAAATTCTGTTGTTCCCTTGCGAAACATGGACGCGTCACCAAAAAATTATTGACCGCATCAGTGAATTCGAGATGTGGCTGTACAGAAGGATGCCCAAAATTCCGTGGACAAGCCGAACTACCAACGAGAAGGCTCTCACCAGAACGGGGCACGATAGAGAGCTCTTAACCACCATCAAGCGCCGCAAACTGGAATACTTGGGACATGTGATGCGTGGATTCTGAATGGCAAGATCGAGGGAAAAAATGGATAGGCCGCAAAAAGCTATCCTGGCTTCGAAATCTCCGACAATGAACAGGGCTAACTGCTGAGGAACTTCTTCAAGCAGCCCAAGATAGAGATAGATACAAAGAAGTTGTCAATATGGGAGTCGTCAACGCCTGAGAAAGGAAGACACTGTAAGAAGAAGAAACAAAAGTTTATTTATGAACCCTATTTGACAGTCGAAAATAGAGAGAGATAAATAAATCAATTCTCAATGACAAGAAAAATTCAGTTAGAGTAACAATAATAAAATTGTTTTATTGCCACATTTACAATGGCTTTATAAACAATTTAATATCTTGTCGGACCATCCCTGGCTCGTCTTAATGCTGTTACTGCATTTGGAAGAGTCATTATTAAATTATGAATAAAGTGTGGAGGTATTGCTTCCCAAATTGCTTGCAACTCATTTGCCAGTTTGGGGAGGCTGCACGATAGTCGGTTTAATTACCTTATCTTGACTTGTCGAAAAAGAGATAATACCTCCAGCGTTGAAAATTCCATTGATTGTGTTCTATTGCCCAACGATCTGTGCATGTACGCTGCTCCGCCATCAACCGTAGTTGTGTAGCGCTTCTTCTTGCTCCTAAATTACATGCATGCAACCGTCTTCTGACAGTTTGACTTGAAATCATAGGTCTGGTAGCTCGAATGAAGAAGCTATTAATCCTTGACGTTGTATATGTTCTGTTTCTTCTTGCCGGTCTATTAAACGGTCTTGAGCCTGAGTTGTGGCTCTTTTTCGTCCTCCCCCATGTATGTACGCCGCAGATCCAGTTGATAAATATCGATTCCATGCTCGATTTACAACACTTTGCGACACATAAAGCCGCATAGCCACTTCCTCTTTAGACAAACCTTCACGTCTCCAATGCACTAATTGCTCAAATTGCACTGTTACTAATCGTAGTAAAGGCATACATTTTATGCAAATAAACAGTTTTATTACAAACAACGGTAATAAAATCGGTACGAGCACTATACTAAGAGTCTACGTGTATTCAGCAAAGGGATAACAACACAAAAAAAAAACATTCAAAAATATTCGATACAAATTAGAGTTCATCATAGTATACAAAGCAGTCCATTTAGAAAAATTTTCCAATGCAAATTTTAAGAGAATAAAAAATATCCACTTCAATTGTTGAGCAGTGTATATTTCTTATGTTTTTCCTGATTAACGAAAGAAGTGGCTTTCTTAAACGTATGTCTTATAATTTGTCTATATATTAACTATTGAATATATTACCTTTCCTTATATTCTTGATTCTTTCCTTTTTATTGTTAAACCTTTCTTTACTAAGACGAAAAGTAAACTAAGAAATAGAAACTGGCCAATTTTTGTTGGTCGCAGTGGACGGAGTTATTAGGAATATATCGGTTAGTGGCAGTATTGGTTCAATAAATATTAGATCCTAGCCTAACTCGAAGATCCATTCATACTAGATTCAAAGAGCACATAGATCATTAAACGAATTGTATGTCAGACAAATTAAGGGTTGATTGGAAGCAATCAGAGGATAACAATTAACAATTTAAAATCAATCTAACGGATGGGGCCCTATCTTGTAAAAAACAGAGTGTTACGAAGCGTAACGACCAGTCTCGGAAAAGGACGGATCTAAGTATGCAAAAAATATCATGGATGTGAGAAGCCGAAGGTGTGCAGATGCGGACCCCGACCACTTCCTAGTACAGACAAAAATGCGCCCGAGAATTAAGAGCATAAAAACGAAAGAACAGCAAGCCACAAGTACAGCAAGATAGGAAGTAAGCACACTTGGAAATGCCGAGATACGAACCAAGTACCAAACCGAAATGAAAAACGAACTACGACAAAACACTCCTGAAATGGAAGACATAGAAACAACCTGGGGCACATTCAAATCAACTGTTTTGGCAGTCACGAAGAAAACACTGGGAAAGAAAAGCAGGACAAAGAAGAAATAATGGTGTGATGCGGAATTAGAAAGAATCCAAAATTCAAAAAATAAAGCCAGATTGCGCATGTTACAAGACAATAATAACGCCAATATAGAGGAATGTAAAACATGCAGAGAGGAGGCAAGAAAACTTATAAACAACAAGAAAAGAGCGGCCCAGAATACAGTACTACAGCAATTAGAGGAGGATGCCAAAAGCAACAATAGTAGGAGATTCGTTCAAGAATATATTACAGATGAAGAAAGGGTATAAACCCATAACAAGCAGTGAAAAGTGATGGGGCGATCTAATAACAGACACATCGGAAATACTTAAAACATGGAAAGAGTATTTCAACAACCTTCTCAATGCAGATAACGGTATAACTGCTGTGACCACAACATACCAAACAGCGGAAATAGACGTAGAGGAGCCAAGCTTCCAAGAAACTTAATAATAGTGGCAATCAACAAACTCATAAAGAACAAAGCCCCTGGTTGCGACACAATACCAGCAGAATGCCTAAAATATGGAGGAATACAACTCCACAAGGAATTGCATAAACTAGTAGTAGCCATTTGGAAATGGGCAGCTTTGCCACTTTTGCCAGACGAATGGAACGAATGTACTATCATCCCCATCTATAAGAAGGGAGACCGCATGAAATGTATCAACTACAGGGGAATATCTCTACTGAACACAGCACACAAGGTACTCTGAGACTCTCCAATGTGCTATTGAGCCGTATATCATCGGAGGAGCATACTGGGAACTATCAGTGTGGATTCAGACCAAAGAGGTCAACAGTGGACCAGATATTCACAATCCGGCAACTACTGGAGAAACACTGGGCATTCAATAAAGACATGCACCTGCTGTTTATGGACTTCAGACAAGCTTACGACACCATCATACGCGACAGTATCTGGATAGCCATGCAAGTATAGGTATACCACAGAAAATCGTTACTCTCACGAAAATGTGCATAAACAATACCCGGTGTCGCGTAAAATTAGGAAACCATATAACAGAGCAATTTTCGGTCATGAGTGGATTGAGATAAGGAGATGGACTGCCGCCCCTACTCTTTAACATAGTCCTAGATATGGCTATCAAGAAGACGAACATCACCATTGATGTATTTACTAACCAGCGGCCACAGATGATCCTGGCCTTCGCTGACGACATTGACGCGGTCGGAAGAAGTACTGTCGGAGTCAAGGAAAGCTTCCTGAACATCGACAAGGAATGTAAGAAAGTGGGCCTCAACATCAACGAGGAAAAAACCAAATACATGCATATCACCCGACAACCAACCAGGGACAGAATTGGCCAGAATATAACGATGGACACCTATAACTTCGAATGCGTCAGACAGTTTAAATACCTTGGAGCCACGATACGCTCAGACAATGACAGGAACGAAGAGATTAAAGCACGATTACACAGTGGCAATAGGTGTTTCTTGGCTATGCGAACCCTCATGCAATCCAAAACGGTGTCAAGAGTGTCAAAGCTGAAGGTGTACCAGGCTGTAATCAAACCGATCATCTGCTATGGCTGTAAGACTTGGATCCTTACGAAACACAATGGACTTCTTCTAAAGCGATTTGAAAGGAAGATCCTGAGAAGAATATTTGGCCCCGTCAAGGATCCAAACACGAAGCAATATCGCATAAGGACGAATGCAGAAGTCCAGGACCTATACCAAAAACATTATATAGTCAAATCAATAAAGTCCCAGTGTCTGAAATGGGCTGGACATGTCCAAAGAGCACCTGACGACCAACTGATCAAGACAGTATGAGAAGGAAATCCAGTAAGAAAGATACCGCTGGGGCGGCCGAGACTCAGATGGAGGGACATTTAAAAAAACCTACAAAGCATGCAGGTATATAACTGGAAGGAGGCCATGCTGGACCGGGACCGATGGAGGCAAATCGTTAACGCAGCCAAGACCCACCAAGGGTGGTAGTGCTACCCGGAAGAAGAAGACATCTGTTGGGCGTTTATTAGACGCATATGAAAGAATGGAAATTACTAAATATAAGAATTTTTTTTTTAAAAAACATGAAAGTTCATCATTTATGATTTATTGTACTGATGGATGATCGATGACAACAAAAGCATTCACAGGATTGGTTAATTTCTTAGTTTGGCTTGATTAAGCAAATAGTTACAAAAATTAGAATGTAGGTAGATTAAAAGTTTAGTCTTAATCATCTCCTGATGATGCTGACCTGATGGAATGCGCTTGGAGTATGTAGATTGTCTTTGCATGTTGAGAACGAAGCTGTTGTCTCTTCGGTTATATCATTTGCTTCAGCAAGTTCTGGCCTATGGACTTAAAAAAGTTGTCTTATATATTGTTCTATATGTTTCTTTCATATTAATGGTGATTCCTTCCTGGTCCACCAGCCTGTTTACTTTTTCTTTATTTTGCTTTTCAGATATTTCCTTGTCTTCCTGAGAATACTAAAGCTTGAATAATTGTGTTGTAACATTTTTATTTTAGCACATTTCCCTCTTGCTTCTCTTATCTTCGATATGATATACTTCATAGATTTCTTTAGGTTGTTTTTCACCATTTTTCTTCTTGCATTCATCATACCAACTAAATATCTTCCAAATAACGCAGAATACAAAAATGATGCAATATATCAAAAAGTTAAAGAAAATATGGGAAATGGAAAAAAAATGGGAAATATGATTAAAGAGCTTTGGACTGGGCAATAGGAATGAGAGAGGTGAGAGACTCATACAGTTTTATCAGGAAAAAGAGCTAGTCATCACTAACACTTTCTACACGCTGCCTCCAAGACGCCTGTCTACTTGGACATCGCCACGAAATAACGAAGACAAGATCATAAAGAACCAAATTGATTTCATCTATGTCAACAGGCGGTTTAGGAATAGCATTAAGAGCGCTAAGGCCTACCCATGTGCAGACGCTGACACCGACCATGAACTGCTCGCAGCCAACGTAAAAATGAGACTAAGAAAGCTACAAAGAATAACAAAACCAAAATAATAAACACAGAAAAGCTCCAAGAACAGCAATATCAAACACAATGTAACAATTCAATTGCAAATGATTTTTCCTAAGCGACAACGGCAAATATTGACATGGCCTGGAATAAAATTAAATCCACGATTCTCACTGCCGCGTAACAAGTTGTAGGCAAAAAAAAGGAACAAACTGCGAAAACACCATGGATGACCCAGGAAATTATTAATCTTGTAGAGGAAAAACGTAACTATAAGAACACTAATCCACAAAAATACACACAACTGAAAAAGCAAGTGGAACACCTTATAAAGATAGCCAAAGAAAGATGGATGGAAGAAAACTGTCGCGAAATGGAAGAACTGAACAATAAACATGATTACTTTAACCTACATAAAAATTGATGGAATTAACTGGAAACACAAGGAAAAGAATACCAGTAGTCACAAGAATCACTCAAGGAGAGATCCAGTTGACAGAAGATGGCAAAAAATTGACTTGGGTAGACTACATAAAGCATCTATTTGCAGCAGAACGAGATGACGTAAGAGAAGAAAACAGACAAGCGGATCACCTATGCATTCTTAAATCAGAAGTGGAATATGCCATACAAATTTCGAAAAACAAAAAAAGCAGCTGGACCTGACAACATTCCAGTAGAGTTCTTAAAGGCATTAGACGATAGAAACTTGACCCATCTAACAAAAATACTCAACAAAATCTATGAACCAGTAGAAATACCAAAAGATTGGCTTAAATCGGTCTTCATTCCCTTACCTAAAAAAAACAACCCCAAGTCCTGTGATGAATATCGGATGACCAGCCTGATGAGTCACGCATTAAAAGTACTTTTGAAAATAATCCAACAGAGAATATATCGAAAATGTGAAGAGCAACTAGATTAAGCGCAGTTTGGCTTTAGAGCAGGATTGGAAACTAGAGAAGCATTGTGTGCTATCACAGTACTGCTACAGAAAAGTAGAGAATACAACAAAAATGTTTACGTCTGTTTCATCGACTTCCAGAAGGAGTATCAATCTGGATCCAAGCGATATACGATTAATAAAAAATTTCTACTACAATCAAACGGCAGCAGTGCGTGTTGAGGACATGGAGACAGATGAAATTGAAATCCAAAAAGGAGTTCGCCAGGGCTGCGTTCTATCCCCACAACTATTTAATCCATATTCACATTTTGTGTTTCACAAAGCGCTGGGAGAGAGACGCGAGGGAGTAAACATTGGAGCAACATTAATAAAGAACCTAAGATTCGCCGATGATACTGCTATAATGGCAGAGAGTGCAGAAGATCTACAAACCCTATTAGATAGAGTCAACCGAGAATGTGAAGAAGTAGGACTCACTATAAACATCAAAAAAACTAAATTCATGGTTATCAGTAAAAATTCAAACATTAACCCTTTTCTCACATTGAATGGAAAACAAATAGAACGGGTGGAAAAATACAAATATCTCGGCTCAGTCATAAATGCTCAAATGGATCCAGACGAAGAAATAAAGATCAGAATAGAAATGGCTCGAAAAGCATTTGTCAAATACTCCGCAATGCTTTCAAACAGAAATCTAAACCTCCACATTAGAATAAGGTTTACGGAATGCTATGTGTGGTCAGTATGGTTGTAGGGAGTGGAAACTTGGACATTGAAAGCCCAAATGATCAAAAAAACTTGAGGCATTTGAGATGTGGCTTTATAGACGCATCCTGAAAATACCATGGACTGAGAGAATCACAAACAACGAAGTACTAAGACGGATTGGTAAATACCTACTGCTACAAAACATAATGCAGGGTAGAGTAGAGGAAAAGAAGGGTATCGGCAGGAAGAAAAAATCCTGGCTCCGAAACGTAAGGGAATGGACAAATCTCGGCGTCGAGGAACTGTTTCATGTTGCAAGAGACAGAGACGCATTTAGAAAGGTGGTCGCCAACCTTCAATGAGAAGACGGCATGAAGAGAAGAAGAAGAATGATTAAAGTAAGAACAATAAAATCAAGCAAACCAATTAAGATATGATGGCAAAAAAAATATGTAAACTTGTCTCTCAAAATTTTGAGAAGAAGTCTTCAGTCGGGTATAGAAAGTAGCAGGCTTTAGATTGCCTACATTATTTAGCTCATTTAACATATATAAATGCGCAATAAATCAAACAAATATCTAAATCCTCCTCTAAAATTTGAAACATATCGATAGTTTTGATTGTTAAAGTTTTTCAATCGAATAATTATAAATAAAAAACTAAATGTCAAACAAAGGCCATAAGCTCGTCCACTGTGCGCCTATGAAAACTAAATTAGGTCTAATTTTATTAAAGCAAAACTTAGGTCATAGGTCCCGGTTTCGAAACAGCAAGGGTGGACCGAACCATATTGCCACACTGTATTATACGAACCACATTAAACTCTACATACATTCCCCACCCCAAAAGTTTAAGGGCTAACTGGCCAACAGAAGTGATCGCAATTATCGAAACAGGGTAAAAATATTGTGTATAAATCGTACGAATGCTCTTGAAAGGGGTGGAAGGGGGTCATATGTTGCAACGCAAGGTGATGTCGCGTTTTTAGTGTTTTACCGATTCATTTAGGGGTGAAGAGCTAGTAAAGGTGCCATTGTTGATCAACCTGTGGATATGTTGTGATTCATTCGAGTTAGTGGAACAATAATTTGGTATGTCATTGATTATTATATAAGCAAAAAATATAATTAATGCCAATTTGCCTGCATTAATTTATTTTGGCGCTATTCAGCACTTAAGCTAAATCGTAAAGAGTTAAAATATCACAAAATTGGTCAAAGTTAGGAGCTTTGGATGCGCTTCTAATATATGTATTTGCATATGTCCTGGCCTATATCTATGTTTTTATTTTTTATTTGTAATGTAAAAGTTAAAAATACTTGTTAATATTTATATTAATTATATATTTTATTATATAAATCAGCTATAACCACAAATTAGTTGCAAACACCATAAAGCTATATATTATAAAATATCTCTTTACTGTATCTATAAAAATTAAAGTATTATTCTTGCCTATTAGTTTCACAAATCATCTTACCGTTGCGATCTATATTACGTGAGCACACGCAGCATCATTTTCGCTTAATTTCCTGAATGTTACCGTTGCATGGGCGATAAGCGGATTCATACATTTCAGAACACCGCAATAAAGGTCAGAATTTTCGACCTTTTCTTCGTACGTTGTAGCTGTTGATTGTGGTCTTGCAACATCCAAAAAAATTGTCTCGCCTGTGAAATATCTTTTTTTTTTCTACTGACGCCTTATAATAGCAACTTTTTGATTGTCATTTTAGTTTTAGAAAGATAGTGTTTTGTTTGAGACGAAAGTTTCAGGCACCGCGTACATAACAGTCGTACAAAATAGGTCTTGTTGTTTTATTTAGTTAGTTCTATAAACATTAATAGAAATCATTTATTTTAGATGTTAACAGTACAATTAGACATTTTTACACCTGATGGTTTATTAGAAATTAAAACATCTTTTTTTTTATTCATCCCAATAGAGGTAACATTTGTTGCCTTAACTTCATTTTAAAATGTTTTGTTTGTATTGGCAAATGTATTACTTCTGATTTTCTCACTATTTTTTGTTAATTCTTATTCATCCAAGAATACAGGGTGTTCCTTAATGACATACTAATATTTAAGGGGATGCTTCCTGGACCCATTTCATATGAATGTATGTCCTAAACGTCCTAACTTTTGAGATACATGGTGGCAAAATTTTCAGAAAAAAATCTATATTGTACAATAACTGTCATAGATATCTTTATGATATTTGGTGCATGTATTCTATGCATCAAGGGGCATTTTCTGATATACAAACAATTTTATTATTCCTACCAGTGATGGCGTCCGTACGGGTATTGAATTGAATAATTTTGGATAAAAAAATGGTACGCCACTGTTTTCTTTTAAAATAAAAAGTATTTTTGAAATTCTCACTTATTTCTGAGTAAATTTGATCTCTTGGTTTTCTTTCGTCCGACGCATGGTTCTCGCATGAAAGGGTCAAAACCTGATGCGGTAACTGTTGTGTGGAAATCTTTTCTTTTCTATTTTCAAGCTATTGACTTCCTTTAATATCAATTGTTAATTAAGTTAGAAATAAGTAACTGATTTTACTATAGGAAAAAATAAAATAAATCAAGTGGCAATAATGATTACCACATTAGAATTTCAGCTTGCACAAACATGATTTTTATTTTTTTAAGCGAAAACCATGCGTAATTTTTACTTTAAGAAAAAGCAGTGGCGTATCATTCTTTTCTTCAAAAGTATTCAACACAAAACCCGTACAGACGCCGCTGGTAAAAATAATCAATTTGTTTGTACACCAGAAAATACATCTTGATACATAGAAGATGTGTACTAAATTTCATATAGATATCAGCAATAGTATTATAGTTATTATATAAAATGGAGTTTTCTCTGAAAATTTTATCACCTTGTATCTCAAAAGTTACGACGTTTAGGTTTAGAACATAGGCTGATATGAAGTTTTTTTCTTAAAATGGGTCCAAGAATCACCCCCTTTAAATATTAGTATGTCATTAAGGAAGACTCTTAGGCAAGGCGCGAACTGAAGTGATCAGCAAATGACGTGGCAGTGGCGTGGTGACCATGTGGCAGATAGAATCACTAAAGCCTATGTAAACTAATAAAGACGCGCGCATCAAAATGGAGTGGTGGCCAAGTGGTATTTTGCAGGATTCGCGTCTATACACAGGAATATTACTTTGGCTCCCAGGCTTCCGCATGCGCAGAATAGGAGTGACGAATCAATCAACGCCACCTACACTACAAATACCTCAATTACCAATGTCTTTACGATGCAGCTCGTTCTTTCCTAGCGGCCTAGTGGTGTAATGGTTAGAGCATTTGCTTGTCATGTGGGCGGCGTGGGTACGATTCCCGTCGGTGGCAATGCGTTTTTTTTCTACCTTTTTTTAAGATTAAGTTTCCTTTTTTTTTAATTTGGTTTAGCTTGGGTTAGTACGATTAAGTTTGCTTTTTTCAATTTGGGTTAGCTTGGGTTAGTTTCAGTTAGTTTGGTTTGGTTGCGCCCCGGAGCGAGCGAAGCGAGCGGAGGGCCATGCGTGTAGTTCTAGACACTTAATAAACGAACGCACCCATACCATATAATATTCCTGTGTGTAGACACGAGTTTTTGCAGGTGGCGTGATGTCAGTCTGGTGCCACTAATCTCGAACAAGTTTAATTTTCGACTGGCAATCGGCTGGTGACGACGTGGGTTTTGCATTGCAACTGCGTATTTTTGTTTACCAGGATCTGAAGTCAATTAAAGTGAAATTATATATGAAAAACTAAAATCATGCGAGACGGTCAAAAATTCAACATAAAATTTGTAACCCTTGTAGAGGCATATCCCTGTCTGTATGACAACACACGGTAGGATAATATGTGCCATTTGCAAGAGCGGGTCTGAGCCAAAATTGCGAAAGACGTTGGAAAGCAATAACACATTTGGTTTATTGAAATCAATATTTTTTATTAAAAGACATTATTTAGTTATTTTTTTGATTCTCCAGTGTTCTCATACCTGAGCCGTTTACTGTGAAGAAAAAATCGCAGAATTTCTCCCGTGTAGCAATTGCTGGATTGGGAGCTCTTCTTTGATTTTAGTCTCGGATTACGTTGCTGCTCTTAATTTTCTGCTTCTGTGTCATCATCGTATTATTTCTTTCCTCGTGGGCGCGAAAACACACCTTTCACCTTTTTAAATAAATGTATGCAGTACACATACTGTTTGAACCATAGTATACACTGTATTATATTAAGAGCAATTATTGTAAGTAAAATTCTGAAATAAGATGACATCATTCCAAACGAGCACTCAACTGACTTGCGACCGCTTAATTTCTTACCCTTGAACGCCCTCCTTTTATTTGTTGAGCCTCTTTTAGGGTAGGGCTTCCGTACTACACATCAATGGGAAAGCTTCGTCTGCACCAAAATGAAATGGGAAGTTTGTGTCTTGCCCTGGTAATGGAGATGGGTCTGGTAAGTTATTTATTTTAATGCGCATGGGCTGTTTCGGCCATACTCACCTACATCAATGCTCAAACAAACATCCATCTGCATCTGATATAGCCATCAAAACAATGGAAAGATACCCTTTGTAATTATTAATAAATTGGAAACCTGATTTTGGTGGACGATGTGTTTCCCGTCTATACTCCCCACGAAATTTGCCTAGGTTCCATAGTTCTCAGTATCTTCCAGCTGATTGTAACCATGATTCTTCGGTAGGGTTAGGAAGGTAAGCTGATAGCAGAACTTTCCAAATTACTTCTGAAGTTGTCGCAATTATTTCCCTAATGGTAGTATGACCTCTCAAAAAATAACATGATATTGCCTTTACTGCTTTTCGATTGCAACCGGTTGCGAAATACCTGAAAAGAAGGACAATAATCAAGTAACTTATTTTTACTCATTGATGTGCCGTAACCTCACTTGGTGCTGTCCAAGTTTAAATCCTTTCGGTGATTCGATACGTTGTTTGCTACTGCCGTGCGCACTAAATCGCTTTCATACCACTTCGCTGTTATCCATCGCCACGCCAAATGTTCACCATCTCTATGCTTCGCATCATTCCAATACCTCACCACTACCATATTACTTCAGTGCACGCCTTACCTTAGGTGGACGGAGCTTAGCTTACTGGTGAACTATTTCTAGAAGGTTTATCGCATCCTTGGAACCTTTGGGTGTATTAAATGTTCTCGGAACTTTGCCTTTGGGTTGGCAATGCTTATTTTTATACAAGTAGTGGAATCTGCGATATCTTTCAAATATCAACAACTAAAAAAACTTTCACCAATAAATAGTCTTTATCTCTAGCTTCCTCAATGAAACATTTAAATTCTTAAAAATTTACGGAATTTGTTATATCTACGTTTATGTTTAAGTATATCAATGTTCGCAAAATGTTCCAGTACGTAAAGGGATTGTACACTGTCAATAATTTGGGAAAATATGGCAAAATCACCCTTTTTGGAAATATATCCTAATATTTTATTGTTATACCAGTCATCAAACTTATGTAAGTTTCTTTGTGTAACTTTCTTAATTTTTTTGAAATGGAAGTAACCATTTCTGCTTCTGCAGCGTTTTTTTATATCTGAACTGCTATCTGCAAAGAAAGGAAAGGTCCAAAATGCGCGCCTTTTTCTAAGCGCTATTTAGAATCAATCAAGTCAATAATATTACTCTAAGCAACTATCTAAGCAAGAAACATTTAAACTTACTGTAAGCCTACTTTTGCAATTCGTGACATTTCTTTCAGTGGCGTATCCAGGTTTTGGAGGCGAGAGGGGTAGGCGGCTCAAAAGGGCGCAGTGGCAAATTCAATTGGGCTGTGTGGGGGCGTATATGAGTTGTGAAAGATCGTGAGATCCGATCCACCATTTTACCAAAACTAACCTGTTTTTTTATATATTATAAATATATTGAATTAGGAATATATTAAAACTTATGTAAAAAAGCTTTGCATACGCCCCTGGGCTGGGTTGTTATAGTGCTGGGCGCAGTTAAGAGCAAATATTTAGGGTTTTTTTTTTAACCATTATTATTAGTCACAAACATATTTATGCAATTTGTTATAATAATTATTTTTTCTACTACCGTGCGTAAAATACTCACTTTACGCACTCTCTAAGATTCGTAAAATAAGCCTTTTTAATGTGCAGTGCGTAAAGTAAATTATTTTACGCACTAGTGCGTAAAGTAAATTTGACATATTTTTTGACGTTTAGGGCAGTGCGTAAAATAATATATTTTACGCACTAGTGCGTAAAATAATTTATTTTACGCACTAGTGCTTAAAGTAATTTAATATTAAATTGACCCTTTTTTTATTCATGGCATTGTCGCATTCGCCTACGGCTCATGCGACAATATTCCCATTCATGAAAAAAGGGTCACTTTACACACTTGTTGCATAAATAACTAATTTAATAAGACGTCCAATACCGACACAATCAGATCAAATGGCTGCCGCCCCATGAATTGTTCCAACACGGCGGCATAGCAGCCCACAACGCGCGCATGCGTATCCTAAACTGTGTATTCTCTTCTCTTCTCTTCTTCAGCCTTCTTCCATCCGTTTTTGTCTCTTCCACTTCTGTCGATCTTGTGCTATCCGGAACCAGCTTCGACCTACTTCTTCCTTGATATCATCTATACAGCGCCTTTGTGGCCTACCTCTACTTCTCGTTGCTTCTCTGGCGTGCAACATGCCCTACCCAGCTCCACTTTAACTCGGTCACTCGTGATATTACGCCTGTAACTCTGGTCCTTCTAATTTCTTGATTTCTCACTCTATCTCTAAGGGAAATCCCCAACATAGCACGTTCTATAGCTCTCTGAGCCACCCTCAAGCGATCAGCACTCTGTCGAGTCAGTGTTGTTGTCTCCAATCCATACGTTGTCACGGGCAAAATGCATTAATCATATACCTCTAGTTTCAATTTCATTGGAAAGTCAGTGTTCTTCAGTATGTGTTTAAGTTTACCGAAAGTAGCCCACGTGAGTCTTACTCGTCTAGTTATCTCCGCTGTTTGATTTTCTTTTCCTAGTTTGATTGTATGACCAAGATAAACGTATTCTTTGACATTCTCAACTATCTGATCGCCTATGTTGATATGAGCATTGTCGGAATTCATTGTTGTGGTCTTGCTTATGTCCATTGTCAGCCCTATACTTTTACACTTCACTTCACTTCACACACAACTTCTGCATTATACCAAGGTTTCGGTATTCTACCATTCTGTAAACATTTGTTGAGCAGAGTCTGTAGGGTTTTCTCTATCTTACGTCCTCCACATTTCAACATTTCCACTGTAACATTGTCTTCTCCCGGGCATTTACCGTTCTTCATCATGCGCAGAGCTGTTCCTATTTCCCCCAGGGATATTTCTGGAAGGTCTTCTGAGCCCACACTGTTACCCGATGACAGTCAGCTTCCGCAGCAGGTATCCCAGACAAATACAACTCCCTGTAGAATTCTTCAATTACTTTTGGAATTTGCTGAGGGTCTGATACAATTATACCTTGTTTGTTTTTATATTTGTAATTATTTGCTTTTCACTGGACAGTCTTGACCTGAGAACTTTCATGTTTTTGTGTTTTTCGATGGTGTCTCGTATCACTCTGGTTCTGTGTGATTTCATATCTCTACGGATGGCTTTCTTTACAGACTTGTTAAGTAATTTGTGCTCTTTCGTTCCTTTTTCCAAATCTCGTCTTTGTTTCATCATTTGCAAGGTGGTTGTGCTAAGTTTGGAATTTCCTGGTTTTTTAGTTTTTGAGCAGATCCTCTTAGCTGCTGTTTTTATAGATGTTATCAACTTTGTGTGTATTACTGAATTTGATATATAATGTATAGCTCTCGTTCTCTTTCTTTCTACATTATATATTTCTTTTCTGTCGTAAAACGAAATGTTCCTAAACTGGACGCGTACTTGAAATTTCGCGCTCAATTATTCTCGTTCGACTCGCCGCCTAAGAAATTTGACTTAAAAAAAAATTCTCTTTTTATAATTGTGTGGCTACCTTCGTCGTTGCTACTAGGTTTCCTTCAAGGCCGCATCACAGTCTTTGCTAAGCAACCTTGTTAATATCCATGCAACTAACAACAAAATTAGTGTCAAACAGAAGTCCTTTTCGACACCGCTCGAATAACACACATGAATTTTAATCATTTTTGCGAGTTGCTTTTTACATTTAATAGATGGTTGTAAGGATTGATAAGTGATATATTCTATGAATTAATCATTTAAATAGTCTGGCAGTACTCGAGACACTGATGTGTATACATATCCTATATCGACCTCATCGACATGAAAATTTAATGCCACCTTAGGCCGCGTGACGCCTGAATATATAGCAACCACTTATGTGGAATTGGTTGGCATAGAACCTTACTACTTGGCGTGAAAGTAATAAAGTTTTACCGGCGAAGCAGAGGTCTTTGTTTAAAGTGATCAAACCTTGCATGTTTTCTTATTGGCAGTAACACAAAGTGTTTAGATACCGAATCTAATGGAAGACGACTGATTACAAGTCTGTACAAACTTCGAACAGGAAATTTAAAAAGACTTGTTCGAAGAAATTGTATGGAATAGTATTTCCCCAGACACCCTTTAACTCTGCTTTTAACCTACCGAAACTAAGCCAATCAACATTTCATCCATTGCCCTCCGCGAAATGAACAGAAACTAAACCAAATTAATGTAAAACAATCTTCTGAATAAAATAATTGACTTCTTTAGTTAATTTTCGTTAGATGGGTTAGTGTGGATTAGTTTTAGTTCGTTTCGTTCCCGGAGTGAGCGGAGGTCAATGCATGTGGTGAAATATTGGACGCATACATATAACTCATACAAGCGAATAGTGTATTACAATATGAAAATAAATCGGTTAATTTAGAAGTAAATGTTGCAACACAGCTCGTGCGTCATCCTGCATGGGTCAGAATTAGGAGCGGTTAGATCTGCCTAAACATTACTGAAGTTTGTTTACTCTACAGCAGCCATTTTTGAAGGTTCGACGTCACGTGTTCTAGTCATGCTAATATGATATTTAGTTTGGGCCGTACCCAGTACTTTGCTGAATGAGACGGGAGATGGAGGATTTTATTTCATTATCTTTAGCATAGTTTTTATTCCATATCCCTAACCAACTATTGAAAATATTATAAAATATCTATAACTTATACCCGATTGTTTGCGCATAACCAAAAATCCTATAAGAAAAATATTATAAATTATTAAAAGTACGATGTGATTTTTATGTAAATTTTAGTTTAATCATAATTTTTTTTTCTTGCAGCTTCTCAACATAGTGAAACAGTAGACGATCGTGAGGATGATGATGACGACGAAACTCAAACTCGATGCTTCAATTGTGATCAACCTTTTAGTGATGTAGAAAAGTAAGTAAAAATTAGTTTTTAATTTAAACTAGATTTTTTCCGAATATATTTTTCGTGTGAAAGCGTGAAATTATCGAGAACTTAAAAGCACAATCTCATCTAACTCATAACAGACAATTGATTATGGTCACTTAAATTTATATAATTGGGAATTTCAAGTCGTGGGTGTCCCAGAGAAGTCGTTTTAATGTCATTATATTTCATGGTTCCATGACTAACTCAGTTCATCTATTCCTGTTTTGATGCAAGTCGAAGATTTCCTGCAAGACTAAAGATCAGTCATCTTTCATTTCTCTTAGTGGATTTATGTTTCGAGTACTCCGTTAATAAAAATAGTCAAGGTCAGAATATTAATAGAAATAATCGAACAAGTGACGCAAATCGTGTAGGAATTATGTAGAACATGATTTACATTTCCAAGTGAAATCATTAATACGAGGATATGGAAACATACAACTTATCTCCATACTATCATGGTGACGGCATTTAATATCAGTATTGTGCTAGTTTTGTTAGTAATCAAAGATTTTCATATTTTTGACAGTGCTACTAACATCATCGGTCGACATGATGAATAAATCATTGCACTAGTAACGTAAATACATCCCAGTATTTCGTCAATTTTATTGTTTCTTCTATCGCCGATAACCAAGCGTCTTTAAAGCTCTCATCACCAATCATTCCATTCGCATCGGCTTTATCGTTCCATTCATGACATAGGAAATGTATTTCATCGAATGACTCATTGACATACGTTGTTTCTTTATCATTAACTTTGTCCCGCAAGACGTTCAATTTGGAAACAGAGCTGAGATTCTTGGCTAATATACTGTAGCCTCTATAAGATGCACTCAATTCGAATGAGCACTTAGTTACAAAATCTTAACTATGTCTTTAAGGAGTTTATTGAAAGGTTTTCTGTTCTTGATTTTACCTGTTTTTTTTTACTTAATACATATAGGAAAAGTCTGTGTATATTTTTCCTAGCGATGAGTGAAACGTGAAGGAGAAAGGGACACATAAAAAGGTCCGATAGCTTCAAAACACTAAACCATAATTGCATCGGGCTTTATACAGTTACAAAATCACGAACACTGTTAAATTATATTTCTCGCGTGAAAATATTGACGAGTACGCCTTTTACCAGCCATTAATGTAACCATCACACTCTTGTGGCATTCTCCTTTCTTCAGCTGCCTCAACTAAGCTGTCAGCATACTTTAAGCTCAGTTAAAACAAAGAAAA
Organism: Pissodes strobi; assembly: GCA_016904865.1. Taxonomy (NCBI): domain Eukaryota; kingdom Metazoa; phylum Arthropoda; class Insecta; order Coleoptera; family Curculionidae; genus Pissodes; species Pissodes strobi. Next base: position 141,786 of record MU185118.1, read on the forward strand.
TATTTTCCCACACGGAAGGGAAGTTATGTTTAAATAATAAATTTCGATGCTCTGTGCTCACGTATTTACACTTATTTGAAATTTTAGGCACTTAATTGTCCCCGAAATGTATGGTAACCATTCTTCTTTAATTAACGCCCAGACAAGTCCTATCGTTACCTTAGAATATAAGAAAGTATAGCATCATCGAATTGCAAGTGACATGGTCTTAGAATCACCCTATATTTCTTAATACGTTATCACTATAACAGATCTCACAAATTAACCTGAAAAACTAAATAAAAAACTAACTAAAACCAGGGCTAATAAATCGTCTATTCACTTAATGAATAATAGATTGGGTAGCCCACTATAAAAGGCATCACGTTATTCATAGAACCCTCGCATTTTATCTTTTTGTGAAAATTGTTTCTAATGGATACCTGACGTTATGGACACAAACCGATGCGGCTTTTTAGCGCAAACAATAATATTTCAAAACTTATTATGACACTGAAATCAATACCACCATGCTAAATATTTTACCCAAACCCCCTCTTATGTCGCTGGCTATATAAAAAATTTTACTAAAATTAAATTTCTTAACTCCACCATTTGAAGTTAACAGACATACATATGAATTAAATAAACAAATACATAAAATCATCATTTATATTCTTACGCAATCATCAAATGAAAAATGAAACACACAATAATTTAATTAAATAAGGAATATATTACATAATATTATCACACAATAGTTATTGGTGTATTTCCCGAGACACACACTACATTCTGTAAGAACATGTCTAAATAGTTTGAATTTTAGGCCAAAAATCATGTGGGCTCCCTTTCACGCCTCCATGAAATTAATCATTTTCTACCTTTTTAGAAAAATATTTCCAATTGGAAGTCATTGTAGCTATATATTTTGACCATCATAAGAACCCATCCAACATGCAAACAGAAACAACACAGAAATCAGAACCATAAAACGAAACTTCTGGGAAAGGTTTACCTCCGAAATGGAGCACGACCTATACGGAGCACAAAGGAAGGTATGGGGAATGCTAAAAATAAGGAAACTCGAAATCGTGGAATATACACAAACACTACAAATTGATGAGCTCCAATGGAAAACTTACTTTGGACAACTGTACACAGATATACTCGAAGAGGAAAACAGAAACGAGATTGAAGAAGAAGGCGAAGAAGCTGAATAACCTCCCGAAATAACTAAAAGAATGACGATGGAACAGACAAAGAAGATTAAAAACAGAAAAGGACCCGGACTGGATGAGATACCAAACGAGTTATTGAAATATGGGGGCACCAGTTAATGACAGAACTTACAATGTTATTTAACAGTATATTGACAACCAAAAATATCCCAAATGATTGGAAAAAGAGCATAACCATCCCAATATTCAAAAAAGGAGACAAAAAATCCCCAGAAAACTATAAAGGCATAAACTTACTAAGCTCAGTCATGAAACTGTTCACGAAAATCATAGAAACAATAATTAGCGAACATGTAAAAATATCGGAAGAACAACAAGGGTTCAGGAAGAATCGGTCAACCATGGAGAAGGCCATAGAATACGGAAAGCTAGCATATATGAGCTTTATAGACCACACCAAAGCATTTGACATGGTGAGATTGAACGACGTGACAGATAATTTAAGGAAAGAAACGTACCAAGAACCGTAATAAACGTCATAAGGCAACTAAACCACAATCCATCTACCCACATATTGGTTAACCAAAAGATGACAGAGGAAATAAAAACACCAACGGGAATCCGACAAGGAGACTCCTTAAGCTCACAACTTTTCAATCTAATAATGGTTAAAATCACAGAGGGAGGATATACACTCACAATAGGTGAAATCAGAATCGTCTGTTATGCCGATGATGCCCTAATTATAGCGGAGAATGAGGACGACTTACAACGGCTTCTATACTCATTCTATGTAAAGGCAAAAACCTTCAACATGCAGGTATCGACCAGAAAAACCGAAGTCTTTGTCATTTCCAAAGAACCAATGAAATGTAAACTTGCCTTGTCATGTCTTTCGAATACCTAGGTATACAAATTACCTCAAGCCAAAATAGAACAAATGAAGTAAAAAAACAAGCCAATAAAGACAGCCGAATCTCAGATGCACTTTGGGACATTATCTGGAATAACACCAACATGAGCGAAAAGTCAAAGATTAAAATATACAAAACCTGTGTTGGACCCATACTAACGTACGCTATAGAAACAAGAGCTGACAACAAAATTACAAAAAACACCCCACGAACAACAGAAATGAAAATATTCAGAAACATCTCAGGGTACACACTAAGAGACAGAAAAAGAAACACAGACATAAGACACGAATGTGAAGTGGAAGATATCATCAGATGGGGAAGCAAACGTAGAAGGGACTGGAAAAGCCACGTGGACAGGATGACAGAGGAAAGACTGGCAAGAATCGCTAGAGATGGAAGACCATGGATAAGATACGCCGGAACACCCCCAAAGATATGGGTGGAGTCATGCACCTCAACATCTCAAGATAATTAAGTTGGAAAATATAGGCCTAAGGCCTGCAATATCAGGAAGAAGAAGAGACATACACTATCGGACATAAGTATTGCAACAAATCGAAAAAATAAAAAATTGGGGGGGATACTTAACCAGCACAAGCAATTGCGGAAAAATATCAAAACAACATTGTTTTTGGAGTTGGCCATGATCATATCTGACATTTATTTTATTTATTTACGGCTCATCCATTTACAATAAATTCCAATAGGGAAGATCAATTACAATAAAACTATAAAATTCATATCTATAAAAATTACAGCATTAAAATAATACTAATCCTATACATAAAATATACACAATAAAACAAAGATTAAAATATCACCATAAAATTATGTAACATTTCTTAATTTGCTCTTAAGACTGCGAAGTGAGATGTTAAACAGACAAATATCATGTTCCAGTATTAACTGATTGGCCTTAAGAAGCATTCTAGTAAGCGACTCATTACAACCATAATTAGTCAGGTGAAACGGAATCTTAAAGGCACAAGTGTGACGATTTCTTCTGACTGCAACATTGAAGTCAATCTCTCCCAACAACTCAGGACAGTCAATACGACTGTTAAGAATCCCATGTAAGAAAGCCACATCGAGCATCCCACGCCTGACCTCCAAAGAGTCCAAGTTCAATCGTTAAAGAATTTCCTCATAAGTAAATTCCTCCCTCACCAAACCCATTCTATAGGCAGCAATTCGGACAAACTTCTGCTGAACTCTCTCTATATATTGAATATGTACCTGATAATTTGGTGACCATATGACTGACCCATACTCAATAATAGGTTGAACCAGGGCACAATACAAAACCTTCAAAGCATGAACTGAGAGGCCAACAGTAAGACGTTGAATAAAGACTAACACACTCATAGCTCTCACTACCATATTTCTGATATGTGTTATGAAGGATAATTTACAGTCAAGAGTTAAACCAAGGTCCTTGATGACATCAGTTCTAAGCAAAGATGTGCCATTCAACTTATAATCATGGGCAGCAAATGCACCCCGATAAAAAGAGAAAATGTTACATTTCGATGTATTCAGGTTCATTTTGTTAATGGAACACCATCTTTGAAAACTGTTCAAGTTCGCCTGCAGCAGAGAATAGTCATCCGCTGTGACCACCGATCGGAACAATTTAATGTCATCAGCATACATTAAAATATTGCTATGTTTGATGCAAGGCAAGAGGTCCAGCAAAAATTGATTGAACAAAATTGGTCCGCAGTGAGATCCCTGTGGGATTCCTGAGGGAACAGGTATTGGACCAGAGATGTATTGTGCCAACTTTACGAACTGAGTTCTACCTGAAAATCCTGAATCCAACCCAAAAATGCACCATCAAAGCCCAATGATCCTAGTTTAGCGAGAAGGAGGCCATGGTTGACTCTGCCGAACGCCTTTGAGAAGTCCGTATAGACAGAGTGAACCTGACCATGCTCCTCCAGAGTTCTGATCACTGAGTTCTGGTAAAGGACCAGATTAGAGATTGTGGATCTGCCAGACATAAACCCATGTTGTTCTGGGTTAATTATACCTTTTACATCCCATGCCAATTGCTGACCAGACTATCCAACAGCTTTGGAATCTCCGACTGCAAACAGACTGCTCTATAGTTCTCAACATTTGTCCTTTGGCCGCTCTTAAAAATTGGCTTAAGAAAACTAGATTTCCAGGCAGATGGAAATATTGATGTAGATAGAGATCTGTTGAACAACTCACACAAAGGTTTAACCACAGTACAGACGCATTTCTTCAAGAGCACCGCAGGAATGCCATCAGGCTCGGAAAAGAACTTACATGGAAGACCGACAACTGCATCAAAAAGTTCAGATATTTCGACATGATATGAAGCAGCATCAACTAATTTAGTATCAGTTTGAGTTGAGTCATCAGCCATATAAACTGAAGAGAAATATGTTGAAAACATATGGACTGTCTCCTTAATATCTCTGCTGCACTGATTATTAAAAACCGCTGTGTCTGGTATGCTACTATCTGATCTAAAATCTCGAACAAATGCCCAAAAACTCCTTGGATTAGTGTCAAAACGGTTTTCTAATATTTCCAAATACCTCTGGTGGCAGACCTGGCGATACTCTTTGCACTGCTGCCGCAGGCGTGAAAGCTCCATATACATTTCCGCAGACTGGGTACTTTTGAAACTAGAATGAGCCACCCTTTTACTAATGGTAAGTTGCCTCATATGTGAGTCAAACCACTTTGGAAAGCTAGACATAATAAAACACTGCCCCATCAATAATTATGATTTTATAATTTGAAGTTTAGTAGTTTGTTGTTTCTTAAGCGTCAAAAGTATTGCAACAAACACTTTTTGTTGCATTTTTTTAGTGGTTTTCGTGTAAATTCAAGTGTGCAATTTAGAATTTGTTAACGCCAGTTCAGAGAAATATTTGGTGAAAGGGGAAAAGGAATTGCTGTGTCCAAGGACTTAAGGTCAAGAGTTCTAAAATCTTTTCAAGATGTAGAAAAACAAGCGGCTATTGCTCGAAGGTTTTCGCTAATTCCTAGTACAGTTTCACGCATAATATCATATTTTAATGAAAAACACAATTTGGAAACTATTCCCAAGTTAGGTAGGCCAAGAAAAACAAATGTTCACACAGACAGGTTGATTAAGCGCATTTCTCAAACCGACCCGTGGAAGTCGGGTTCTCAGATAAAAGCCGAAATACAGAATATAAACATTTCTTGCCGAACTGTTCAAAGAAGATTAGTGCAGGCACGGTTATACAGTAGGAGACCAGCAAAAAACTCCTTAATTTCGGCTAGAAATACAGCTGCTAGACTCGAATTCGCACGAAGGCATGTCGACTGGAGAAAGGTCCTTTTCAGTGATGAAACTCGTTACAATATTTTTAATTCAGATGGCATGAGACGAGTTAGGAGACCTGTAAACCAGCGCTTCAATCCCAAGTATGTAACACCTACCGTAAAGCATGGCAAAGGTAGTGTGGTTTTATGGGCTCCCTTTTCATCTAGGGGGGTTGGTCCGCTACATTTTATCGATGGTATAATGGACAGGTTTGTTTACAAGAATATTATGGAAAATGTGATGCTTCCTTTTGCAGAATGGGAAATGCCCCTACGGTTCATTTTTCAGCAAGATAATGATCCAAAGCACACATCGAATCACGTGCAAAATTGGTTCAGGCAGAAGAACATCAGAGTTCTAGACTGGCCTGCGTAATCCCCCGACCTGAACCCTATAGAAAACCTATGGGAAGAAGTAGAAAGACGAATACGAACAGAATTATTTCCCAATAAAAAAACACTGCTCAATAAAATTACAGAGGTTTGGAGAAATATGCCGCTTCGTGTCTTAGACAATCTAATCAACTCCATGGCTAAAAGATGTGCTAAAGTTATAGCTAATAATGGATATGCTATAGGATATTGAACTCGTAAATAATTTTAGATGTTATCCTTGTTACTTTACAGTTTGTAGTAATTGTTTGCGCTTTGTTTATTTAATCAATTGACCTTAATAAAAAAATGTTGCAATACTTTTGTCGCCAGCATTTTTTATTAAATTATCTCTAGAAATGTTTACTGTACATGTTGCTTCAAATTCTGGTTCAAAGCATTTGTTGTTCGACTATCACAGTCTACTGGTTCAAGAAAATGAAACTAAAAGTATAAGCAACTTGAACGTTTTTTTATTTTCGCTATTTTTAGACTTTTCGATTTGTTGCAATACTTATGTCCGATAGTGTAGATTAGAAGAGGTCTTTAGAATAGTTAATATATTGGCGGCTTATATCTTTAACAGAAAACCGGAAAGATAAGATTTTCATTATTTTCGACTTATTTTTTAAACTCCCAAATAAGTAGGTACTTATATTCTATCTTCTAAATGGATACTCAGTTTTGATAATTGCTGCTAACTTTCTGTCTGGTATAAACTGTACATCAAAGTGTAAAGAATGAATATTCTGTATTTGCTAACATTTGCATTTACAGATCAAAACAGGTACATTGAACAGGGAAGGGGATAATAAAAAATATATAAATAAATGTTGTTCGTGATACTCATACAATATAAATTTGGATGATTCATAATATTTCTTGTTCACTATTATATAGAGAAGTTTTTCTACATTTTTTTTTTATTTATTTAATGATTGCGGAAAACAATTACAGCACATTTTTTAATCATGGCCCTAAAAAATAGTTCACTATTTTTCACTATAACCTAATTGCTTTCGAAAATAAGCTTATAAATTTCACATTCTCTTTTATTTATTTATTTATTTATTTATTTATTTATTTATTTATTTATTTTAGTATGAGGCTATTTTGTGCCCTTGCTTTAGCCCATTTACTAAGGTGACATACACCTTGGTAAATATACTGTTTCCTAACATTTGCCTTCCGGCATCAACCCTGCGGTCCTCGTTATTAATTTTTCCTCATCATTATCTTTTTGCATGTATAAAATTTACTTGCAACCTATTACAGCCTAGTTGCTTTGACATGATAGATTGGTTGTTTTCCAGCACGACCACAATTTAATGTGGTTGTACTGGACTTGATTATATCTAACTTATCCTAATTAACATTTAACTTATTATTAACTTAAAAACTATTTTACCCTCATTTTTTTGGTTGTATGGGTTCTAATCTTTTCCCATATCTTTAACTATTTTTTATGTCCTTTTTTTCCATTTTTCCTTTTCTTTTTATCATTTTTTTGTCACTTTTTTTAATGCCTTATGGCTTTTTTCTAAAAACACTTATATCTACTTATGCTAGCAGCAATGTCTTATTAACTTTTGAACTTTACATTACAGGAACTAACCATATATACGTAGTTAGCTATTACAGATCTTAAGCTTCAAGGTATTATAATGTTTATAGAATGGCGTAATTAATTAACTTATGGCATTTTCTAAATGGCGTGTTATGTTTGTTAATAGTTCCTATTGAGTTGGTACTTTCTCTGTTCATGATTTTATATCTGAAAAATTTATTTGTGGTCTGTATTGCCCTTACCCAAAAAGGACTTATTCCCACTCATATAGGTCCTAATTTCTAATTTCGTATGCTCTTTTATTTAAAATTAACCTTAATGTACTTTTTTCTACATTTTCCAGTCTGGTTATATGCGACTTTGCTGCCGCTGACCAGACTGGAACTGCATACTCCTTTATGCTCCTCATGTATGTCTCATACAGTCTTACTTTAAGTTTATTTGACAGTGGGTTATTCGGAAGAATATATGGCAGTATGATCTTTTTTGCTACTATTGTCTTCCTAACTGTTTCCTTGATGTGACTACTAAACGTTAACTTTTTGTCTAACACTACTCCCAAATATTTGATGTTATTTTCTTCCTCTATAAATTGGTTGTTCATCTTTAAGTTAATTGGGTTAGGGTTGTTCCTTGTGTTTTGGGTAAAGACAATACATTGAGATTTGTCTTTCAACTTCCAACGGTCTTAATAGCCCGATAGAATATCCAGATGCCTCTGTAAGTATATTTTAGCTTGATTTTGATTGGTAGACCTTGAGTAGATAGCCAAGTCGTCAGCGAACAAAGCTAGCTCCATGTTGTTGCACTTCGGGATATCATTGATATATATATTAAACAGTACTGGCGACAAAACACTGCCCTGAGGTAATCCCTCTACCAGCTCTGTTCGCTCCGACTTGATTTTGTCTACGACCACCTGAAAGGTTCTACCTCTCAAGAAGCTGTCCACCATTTGCTGAAGGTATTTGGGGCACCCAATCTGCTCCATTTTCCACAGCACTCCGCTTTGCCAGATTGTATCGTACGCCTTTTCAATGTCTAATAAGGCCATTGCAGTAAATTGTTTTAAATTATTGTTTATCATAATTTTTTCTACAATCTTAGCTAGTTAGAGCGCTGTGGATCTTTGAGCCCTAAATCCAAACTGTTCTTCTATCAGGCTATTATTTTCGGTTAGAAAGTTATTTAGTCTCTTGTAGATTATCTTTTCCAGAATTTTCCCAAACACGCATGTTAGGGAAATTGGCCTATAATTTTTAGCAAATTTTTTGTCCTTACCCGGTTTGTGCAATGGGTAAGTCACTGCGTTTTTCCATGCTTTAGGAAAGTAATTATTTAATAAACATGCTCAAAGTATGTAGTTCAACTGTACCATGACTTTTATATGAACATTTTTAAGTACCTTTGGAAGAATTTTGTCCTCCCCCGCTGCCTTATATGGCCTCATTTTTGAAACAATTTTCCTTAACTCGTGGGGACTAGACAATTCTTCCGCCGGTACCCCAAAATGTTCATTATTTAGTAGATGATAATAGTTATCTACTTGTACTATTGTTTCGTTATTAGATAAATTTATTGTTTGCCTATTTATAGCCTCGAACGTTCTCGCGATATAATTTGCTTTGTCTAAACTGTTGGTGATAAATATGTTTTCGCCATTTTGATTTTCATCAGTGAGTGGTGGTACTGATTTCGAAGTTTGCATTCTCTTGCGAGCCTTAACAAACTTCCAAACGTTCTCCTATTTGTTCTGAATTTTATTGATTCTTTTGTGCCATTCTTCTTCCTGGTGAGAGTTTATGAGCGCCCTCACCAGTTCATTATAATACCTTAAATTGTCTGCGTCCTCCCTATTTCTTGTCCTTTTAAAGATGTTCCTTAATCTATTCCTTGTGTTAATTGCTATATTGATGTTATCTGGGAGTCTGTTTTTCTTTATCTTAATCATTGGAACGTGTCTATCCGTAATGTCTTGAATAGTCCTTGTCAGTTTGTCTATTTCCTGGTCAATTTGTTCCGTTGTGTTAATTTGGTTATTTATGACCGTGCTGATTTTACTGTCTTGTCTAAAATTGTTCCAATTAGTATTTTTGTAGTCCCGTATGTTTATGTTCAGTAGTAATTTAGTGTGGTTTTTGTAGATCGTTATTTTTATTGGTAGGTGGTCAGATGATAAGTCATTAATTGTCTCCATTTCTGCATGTATATTCTTGCATAAAGCTAGGTCTAAGTATCCGTCCGTTTGTCCTATCGCCGTAGCTATTTTAGTTGGCGACTCCGGCGCCAAGATAGTCACATTATTCTCCAAACCGTAATCGTAGCGCTGAAGTCCTCTACCATTACGATTTGGATTATTTCATGCTTCGTGCCTGGCGTTAAAGTCGCCAACTACGATAGCACTGTCACAGTCATTAAATAGTATGTCCAAGTCTTGTCTGTTTAAGTTCGTCGGTCTTTGGTAAGCACAACTGATCCTTAACCCGGCAACGTCAATTTCTACCGCTTCTAGTATGTTAGTCTCTAAGTATACTTCATTAAAGTCAATGTTGTCCTTAACATAAAAACAGACTCCCCCTCCCCTTGGGCCTTCCCTGTTTTTAAAGATAAATTTATATCCCCTTATGTCATAGGGAGGACGTTTCATAAGCTTGGTTTCTGTTATTGCTATAATGTCAAATTGTCTATTGTTTATAAAGTATCTTAGCTCTCCAATTTTGTTAGCTAAGCCATTGGCGTTCCATAAGCAAATAGTGATTCTGTTGTTTCCTTCAATGTTTAGTTTAAGTATTCAGTGATAACTAGAATTTTCTCCAACTCGGAGTTACACTTATTTAATTCCTTTCTTAAGTTCATCGCTATCTTAATTAGTTTCTTTAAGTCATGTTCCTGATCTAACAGTTTTACTTCGTTTGCCAAAGTTTTAAAGTTATTAAGTGTGTCGTTACTGGAATTAATTTTAGATTGGTTTACTGTGATTTCTTTACTTTGTTTCGTATTATTGTCTTGGTTTGAATTTTTCACTAAATTTGCGTATGAAACGCCTGGGGTTACAGGTTTACTTGTAATTGTTTTATCTTTATTTTTGGCTAACCTGACATTATTTGAATTACTGAGGTAGTCCAGCAACGCAGGGCATTGAGTGTAGTTGGAAGTATGTTCTTGTTTGCAATTCGCACATTTGACCCTAAAGTTCTCTTCCTTACACTTTACACAAGCCCTGGATTGGTGGCTACCTCCACATTTAACACATTTGGGTACCCTCCAGCAATTAGAACTGCCATGCCCGAAGGCCTGGCAGTTATAACACTGAGTGTACCCACTCTTCTTTACGTATGGGTGCCATTTGACTATTGCGTTATTGATGGTTTTTATATTTTTAATATCCTTAACGTCAGTATCTTGGGACGTCATCACCAGATACGAGTGAGAGAATCCCGTCTTTCCTTCCATACGAATTACCTCTTTGACCCTTATTTTAGATTCGATTAGTTCTTCCCCAATTTCTCTAGAGTTTAAGTCCGGAGGACCCTTAAAAACGAATTTTTTTGCTTTGTCTTCCTTCCTAGCATGCGTAAAGAATTCTAGGCTTTGATCGGGCTCTCTTTAAAAATTTTGTTATATGTTTCCATATCGATTGGAAAGATCTTTAGTTTATCTTTTAAATATTGGATTTTGTAATTTTTCGATGAAACTATTTTATTTAATTCCTTTACAAAAGAAGAATAATGAACTTTTGATGTAATAACTATAGGCGGGATTCTCTCCTTCTTACTATTGTCATTAACTTTAGTAATATTAACATTTTTATCATTAACATTTTTATCATTGACATTAATCGTGTGTTTGTCACTAACCTTTGGTTCGTTTAACTTTACGTATTCTTCCTTTGACAGGACTCCAAATCTATTGGTCAACTTCGGAAAGCTTCTATCGTATGTACTTTCTCTAACTTTAGCCGTTTTCTTTGGAGACTTGAATTCCTCCCTGTCCATTAGTTCACCTAAGTCCATATTTTCTTTGTCCCAACTAACTGGTGTAGATGCCCTACTACCTGGGGTAGGCGTAGGCGCATCATCCTCCTCCTCACTTACACTACTTACACTTGCCGTGCGTCTTTTGCTATCAAAAGACATGTCTCTAATAATTTTTCTTTTGCGTTGTTCTGAACTGTTCACATTAGTTTTTAGTTGACTTTCGTCGCCCTTAATATTATTTACTCTTTCCTCACTCACGCACTCGGCGTGCTTGGCGCTTTTTAACACTGTTTATCGCTCTGTCACGCTCACTTGCTGACAGCTCTGCTCAGACTTCACATTCTCTAAACTCTAATTATCTACTAGTCCCAAACGATTTCACAAATTAATGCAATCTCATTATCAATTTTCACTTTTTTCACATTCGTATATTTGAGATAGTATTAACGTTCAATTAACGTTAAACATCAATTTTAAAAGTCTAAAAACCTTTGATATTAATCTAACGAGAATTCGATTTCATTTAAACTCTTGAAATCAACAGGAATTAAATCGAGTTGATTTAAAGAAAAACGGTGGTCTGCTGTTAACTTTTGCAATATTTTAAAAAATTGCGCTTCTTACATTGCCTATTGAACCAGAAAACAACGTAACCTGACCCGATCAAGCCGTAATAGGCGAACATTTTTAGCCGTTTTGTTTTCAGGGTGACTAATAAATTTTACGCAAACTGCATTAATTACGAGCACTTTTTTTTAAACGAGGTTTCAAAAATATAAGCGTAAGATAGTGAGAGTTTGTATAAATTTTTTAGCAGAGTGAAGCAATATTAAGTAAGGAAACTTAAGAAATCGACTGATTACCCCTATGTTATTGTATTTGAAGTAAACTTTGCTTAGTGGGAATTAGTGATACAGAAGAATTTATAGACATACATGTGAAAATAGTTCAGGATATAGTTCTTCCTTTCTGCAATAGTTCGTCTACGACAAGCAAAAATTTAATGCATCAGATATGCCAAGCGCACACAATTCTAAAATAAACTGGGAATAATATCATTAAATAATCAACGAAACAGTAGAATTAAAGGTTACCGAATTACTTATCTCAAATTTGCAAAAAGCAACACAAAGCATCATCTGTTACAAAGATTCAAAATATTAGCAGCTGAGTAGAGGCGAGTCCTATCAAAATGGCAAAAAAGTAATACTTCTGTACCCAAAATGCTTATATCCGGCTAAGCCCTAAATTTAAGAGAAACCTCAAAGAAATACGAGATCATCAAGGATATGCCTATAAACTGGCAACTGTATCTGAAGGTCAATAAAAATCTAAAAATAATACAAAAGGCTGCACCGATAAGAAAAGAAGAAACTAGAGGCAAAAATTGACAAGGAGAAGACCAATTTATTTGCAGATCATCTAACTATAGCTTTCCAATCACGAAGTAATTAAAATAAAACCAAAACTTATTACTTTCTGAAAAAAGGAACAAGGCGATTTTCCAAAGTAATGTCCCTTGAAAAAATTAGTGAAGCAATATAATTGCTTAATTTTGGCGAAAATGTTGAATGGATTATCAAATAAATGGCTAGTGATGCTAGAATATATTTTAGCGTAACCATTTGGCTTGGATGCTGGCCAAAACCACTCAAAGTAGTATAAATTATAAAGAAAACTAAACCTGGAAAAGGTCAACCTTACATGTTATCGCTCAATATGTTCGCGTGCATTTATCTCGAAACTTTTGGGAAATAGTGCCCGTTCAAGAATGGATCCCTCTTCTCTAATTCGGATCTTATCAGGCGCATTCAACAGTAGAGCAAGTTCGCCATTTCATTCAAGAACATACAAAGTACTGGAATACACAAATGATTTTTCTACAATTTTTCTCGTTACCAACCTAGCATTTGACAGAATTTAGCATCTAAAATCCTACCTTAATTAAAGCTTTCGAAACTGAAGTTAATGTACAAAGTCTAAGTAATATTTCAATAATTGGTTAAAAAAATACCCACCATCGCCAGTTAGACTTACTCAAATAGAAAATACCTCAAGCAAAGAGTGCCAAATAATAGATAATAAATTAAATTAGGAGAGCATATCGCGAAGAAGAGAAAATTAATAACAAGTAAAAGACAAAATAGTTAATTGACTGGTAGGAAGTAAATATAAACCTCAAATCCATATGGGCCCCTGTGTAGTAGCATTAAGGGAGTGCGATATCAATTAAAAATGTCTCGATAAATAATAGATTCTCGATAGTACTATAAAATTACCTTCTATACAGACCTACATGTTCTAACTTTGTGCCATCCATGACAAAGTTGCCAAAGGGCTTGTGATGCTATCTCAGTCAAAGGACTATAATTTAATAAATATCAAGCAAGTTTATAGAAAATTTGAAATTACTTAGGTGATAATTGTTAATACATTTCTACTTTTTCAATGGGTGGGAGGGTGTAAGAGAAATATGCAACAAGTGTAGATATTGCACATTTTGTACGAGTGTAAAGCACATGATGTTTTTAATCTAAATGAATGAGAAGTAATGTCAGGTGATAAGTTGCACTAATCCCTAACTGCAATGACTTTGTTTCAAAATGCATATAAAATTTATCAATATGGTAGGCTATAGAAATATATATCACATCGATATTTTTAAACTATTACTATACAGAGAACCTTAATACGACCTTGGCCTTGATTATTTTCCGAAAAATACTTCTCTTTCTCGATAGTGTAATATATCGGCTATAAGACGCTTATTTCGAACTAGGCTCTATAGTCATATGCAATGCCTAGCTTAAAAATTAAAACTATTCAACCCTAAAATGCTCATAAAGCAATCGTCGGCAATCAAAAAGTGTCATTCAGTTAGAGAATAAAATTGAAATTAAATCGTGTGAACATCGCCAGATGGCACTTCGGCTAATAATAGGACGAGGTGTTGTCGCGTGTGAATCACATAAATAATTTATTAATTATGGTGGCTCCTAGTGCACTATAATCGATCATTCGGCTGGTGTTTATTTTATTAAAACAATAAATCGTCTATTTCATAGTTTTTCATTGGGTTTAATTTTTTTTTTTTAATATGTAGTAAAATTCATTCGCCAAATTTTCATTGGCACGTTTAAGTGGGGATCGGCAAGACAAGAAATCTTGTCTTGACAAGCAGTTTCTTGTCTTGTCTTGAAATATTTTCAAGAAATAAAAAAAATTCCTTGAAAATTCTTGACAACTTGACAAAAGGGGAACCCCCATTTAAAAGTACATAGTTTCTTGATACATTGACAAAAAGGGAAATCCCGTTTAAAAGTCCGGATGAGATTGGTTGATGTAATGTTTATGCTCGAGGGTCGCGCGGTCAGGATAATGTTGTTTTACAGTTCGTTGCTTCATATGTGTTGACAAATAAATTTTTTTCTTAATTAAAAAAATTTTGGTAAATTCAAAATTTCTGTACGCCACTGAAGTAGATCCGCTTAGCAGAGTTCTTTTTGATTTCAATATCTTACGTCATAACATATACAAAAATGATGAAAAAAATCCTTTGATTTTTTAATAGTCAATATTTCGACCTCTTTCAAATGTTTTTTTGCAAATTTTTATAAATTTATTTCGTTTGGCCGCCCGCCACTGAAATAAACTCGCTTTGTAAAGTTCCTTTTGCTCCCAATACCTTAGGCCATAACATATCCAAAAATTATAAAAAGACTGAAAATAAAAAAGTAATTTTTTACATAGTAATTCTTTATCCTTCCATTAAAAATGTTTCAGTGTTCTGTTTTTAACCCAAACTAGCAAACAAATGAGTTTTTTTTTATATTTCCAAGATATTTCAAGATTTTCTTGATTTCTTGCCAAGAAATCTTGATCTTGAGAAGTAATATCTTGTCTTGAAATCAAATCAGTTGAAATCAAGACAAGATCAAGAAGTTGTCAAGAAAATGACGACTTCCCACGTTTAAGTGAAAAAAAAATGTCCCGGTTAGCTATCTGGGAAAATTTAGAAGCAAATATTGCAGCAAAAGTTATGGCCAGTAGATCAAGTATATAAACTTACATAATTACGAAGAGCTTGAGGGAAAAATTCTAAGGTAAAAACTCACTTAGAGCGATTTTTTTAACAACTGTTACTTGAAACCGAAATTTTGTATTAGAAGGAAGCTAGCGCAGAGAATTTTTTTTTATATTTTCCAGTTAATTTTGTCATTTGAAATAATTCAAGGAATGGTTAAAAATAAAATCATTGATTTTCAGCGAAAATTTCATTGATCTGTCAAAATTGACATTTTAATAATAATAAATTACCTGCTAGTCATTGTTGTGTTTACTAAATGATTGTGTTTGGCGAATCATAGCAAAATTACGCAATAATACTGCACTAGTAAAAATTAGAGATAATCAGCACATGTGCATAAAAAATTAACTTGGTAATACCTTAAAGTTCCAAAAATAGTACACATACAATTATTTGTGTTTTTAATTTAAACAACAAATAGATATTAAGTTAAGAATCATTTCATTTTATTAAAACTAGTTATTAAAGTTGTGACAATGAAAAAGACAATTATAAAAATTATTTACAGCACCCGATGAACTTTGACCGAAAACAAGGCTACTTGAGGCCAATGTTGAAACTGAAGAAATATTGAGCTTATTTAAATTTCTATCTTCTCTCATTTTCTTTATCAACTCTTCGTGAAAGTCTTGATCCAGTTGTAAGTAAGGTTTTATTGAATTTACATTGCCATGACTCGTAAGTTTTGTTAACTGATTTTCATTTACTCCGGTTTTTGCTAACTGCGTCCCGGTATGGCCCGATGAGAAGCATTAGCAAATTTAAATTTTGGGATGTCAAGGCCAATTTTTTTAGCTGAAATGCTTCTTCACTTTGAGAGCTCGTTTCCTCCAACCGGATAAATTTTGTACCATATGCCATTTTTTTGCCAATCCAGATTACTAATGAGAAAAAGATGGTTTGTATCTATATTGCCTCCCCTTTTTGAAATCAATTTTCTGAAAAATCTGTAAGAAAAACAGTAATTTTTATTAAAAAGTTTTGGAAAAACGTTAGAAAAATTTGGTTTACCTGACAGGATAGATATCTTCATTAGCAGTGTTCCTTACAAGCCATTTGCTGTCCGTTAAACTGCGATTCCCACCTTGACATGTTTTCGAAAATATAGGGCTGTATTCAATCCTATTTGTTAGCGATCCATCGTGATTTTTTTCCTCTTTAAAAAATTCGAATAAACAAGTCACATGCATCACCTTCTGAAGTCCAATTGGGGTATTTTCATCATAAAGTGTCAGTATTTTCAAAAATTCAACGTAACTGAATGCTGACGAACTGGTTTTCCTTTTTCTGGCTCAACCTACAATTTCCGTCGAACACCGTCCCTGGCATCTCTTGCAGACCTGAACCTTTTATCTGCAAATGGATAAATACCAACTCCATAAGAACGGCTAAATTTTTCTTGGGTGATTTTAACGTACATTTTCAGAAGGGTAATGACCAAAAAACACAACAACTTAGGGAATTGCCTTTTTCTTATGGTCTCTCAGACACTGTTGAATTCAACACAAGACAGAATGCATGCCTGGATAATGTGTTTGCTGGTATTCTATCAGGGAAATATTCAGTCAAACCACATGATATGTGTACTCTCTAGTCACCTGGGTGTTATCTTTAGCGATGATGCATTAGCACCTTCTACCGGCACCAGCATTAGAGTGAACTACAGACCAATAATCGAACAAGGTCTGTTTAGGCTGTACAATACTGTTGATTCAGCTGATTGGAGCTTTATTGGGGGCTGTGGGGAGAATGGATAAAAAAATGTGAAACTTTCATAAATATTATAACTGATACCGTTGAAACGAGCTTTCCACTTAAGTCTAAGGTGACCAATCAGTGTCCTAGGCGGGTGAATTGGTTTAATGACAATCTGGGAGATATGAGGGAGCGGCTTCATATGCTTACTACGATTAACAAACAAAACTCTGTTTTAATCCCCAAACATCTAGTTTGTGATTATAGAAGTCGCTATAGGTTGGAACTGTCCAGGTACAAAAGGAGCGCCCATGACAGGTATATAAATAGGGCCTCTAACAAGCAATGTGCAATGTGGGAAATAATAAAAACTGAAACAAACCAAAAAACAACATGCCTGCCTGGCAACTTAAATGCAGAACTGTTTAATAACTTTTTCATTGATGTGGCTGAAGAGGTTATCACCAAAATTCCTGACCCTATTGAAACCTTTGACTATTGCACAACTATATTTTAACAACGAAGTTTTTAGCTTTCAACAGGTTACATTCAATATGGTGCAAGATAAGATAGAATGTTTAAAGAATTCCAATACCAAAGACTATTGCAACATGGATGGACACAAAACTTTTTAAGTCTCAAAATCCATTGACCAACCTGTTCAACCAATGCATATCCCTTAATTCATTTCCTTCGGCATTAAAAATCGCTAAAGTTGTGCCAATCTATAAAAACAAAGGCTCGACTGAAGACCAAACAAATTATCGGCCTATTTCTCTTCTCCCTATTTTTTCAAAAATTCTAGAATCCTTAATGAAGGACCAGATTAATGCTCATTTTGAAAATTACCACATTTTCGCACAATTTCAATTTGGTTTTAGAAATAAACGCTCCACCACACTAGCCATAAATGGGCTGACTGAATATGTCACTGAAGGTTTGAATGGGGGGTTGGACACCTATGCCTCATTGTTCGACTTAACAAAAGCTTTTGATTGTATCTCATTTGAGATTTTACTGCATAAGCTTACATTCTGTAAATTTAACCCTGGAAGTATAGCCTTTGTTGATTCATATCTATCTATGTTGCGGTGGGGGAGTCTCACAAAAACATACCATCAAACACGAAGTTCCGCAGGGTTCGGTGCTCGGCCCCTTACTATTTCTAGTATACATTAATGACTGTGCTGATAACCCAAAGCTAGTTCTATTTGCAGATGATACAACCAGCCTGCATCAGTATCGTCCCTCTGAACCCATAACAGATATTGCTTCAGAAATGCGACTACACATAAAAAATTGGTTTCAATCCAACAAACTGAGTCTGAATAATACCAAAACACAAAACATGAACTTTTCTCTCAAGAATTCACAACCTGACCTCCGTCTGAGTGGTTCTGTTAAGTTTCCGGGTGTATATCTGGACCCGGTTCTGACATGGGTACAGCAGGTCATCCAACTAGCCGCTAGGCTCTCTAAAACTATTTATCTGATAAGAAGCCTGGCAAAAAGTGTCTCACATTTATGTTAGCATATCATGGCTATTTCGGCTCTGCTATGTCTTATGCGATATTGACTTGGGGCCACTCAGCACGCATGCTTAAAATATTTCAGCTGCAACGTAGATGTATGCGTGTGATGATGGCGTTGGGATATCGCGACTGTTGTCGTCATTGTTTCTTGGACCTGCGGGTATTTTCATCTTTCAATGTCTATCCTACCTTGCCCAGAGTATCAGTAAATATATTAAACATAGCGACATGCATGGCTATCCTACTCGTAACAACACTAACCTTGTGCAGCCCTTTCATAGACTTGCAAGGATACGTAGGGGTTCTGACTATTATGCTGTTTTATTGTTCAATGCCCTACCTTTGAGCATCAGGGAATTACCAGAGTGAAACTTCTTAATTATAATAAAAAATATTTAATAAAAAAATCTTTTTACTCTCTCGAGGAATACCTCAATAACGATCTTATTGACTTAATTGTAAAATACTAATTGTGATATTTCAATGTTATGTATCTTTAATAATGTGTTTAGTAGTTTTGTGATAGTGTATTGTATTGTGTTGTTGTTGTACCTATGATTTTAGACCATGACCGTCCAATTGTTATATACTTAGTATTTATTTTATGTCTTTTAATATGTATTATGCGAATTTCTTTTCGAACAGAAATTTGGTTTTTAATATGTCTAGACTTTAGATTCTAATATGTTTAAATTTTTGGATTTATCATTTTATATTTAGCATCCACTGTGTGTATTATTGCCAATAAACATCTATCTAACTATCTATCTATATATCTGTCTTGAACTAGTTTTGCAACCACATTCCACATAGTCTTTATAACACTTTCTTTGTAGTATGACCCATCTCTTTTGCGCATATTACTTGCCCAATTTTTCAAAATTCCAGCCAATTTTTTTATAGATGTTTTTTCTTCCAATACGTAACTCTCTGGAAGCAGAACTCTTCAAATTGTTTCCATATAAACTTTTTTCACTTTTTTTGTATTTTTTGGTGTTCTTTTATATTTATCTCAATTTCCATCGCAGAAGCGTTCGCGAATCGTGACATTCTCGTTTAAAACTCAAATTTGAAACTATGACAGTAAGTGACAATGACATAAGTTTTAATTAGATTGATTCATGAAATTTTCTGATAAAATATAACTCTTGCAATGAAGCTTACCTATAATTTTCGACAAATCTTCACTCATGCAAGTTAAACTAAAAGCTTGTATTCATGCATATTTAACGAAAATTATCGGTAATTTCCATTGCACTTGTTATATTACTACTGATAAGACAATTTCGGGTTGGTGCAGGTTCTTCTACAATATTACTTGCTCTGAATGTTTAACAGAAACACGGAGAAATTATAGGGGCGTGTTACTATAAATTGGAGGGAAAATAGCGTGCGGAAATTTCAGTAAATAAACTTAAAAAACTTATTTGACATTCATGTATGTACTTCTTAGAATTACGCAGCCATAGCATAGATAATTAATAAGTTTAACGTTTCTTTTCAGATTAGATGAACATCTGATCCAAAAACATAACTGCCATAGAAACGAATACCGCTGCGACCTTTGCCCGAAAGCCTACTCATACAAACCCTGTTTAATTCGACATCGAGCTATCATACACGGAGAAGCCAAAAAGTACCACTGTGAAAACTGTACGAAAATATTCACAGATCCTAGCAATTTACAGAGACATATCAGGACCCACCACGTGGGAGCGAGGTCCCATGCCTGTCCAGAATGTGGGAAAACGTTCGCTACTTCTTCTGGACTAAAGCAGCATACACATATCCATTCATCTGTGAAACCTTTTCAGTGTGAAGTGTGTTTTAAGGTAACTATCTAAGCTAATCAGGAAACCAAAAATCTTATAAGATGACTATTGAAATGATCGCATAATATGCCGGGCTTTCATACATCATTCCATACACAAAAGAGTTAAGAAATAATGCATTATGCAATAAGCATTTAATGATAGCGATTAACACACGAGCACGAGATCTACAACCCGAGCCGTAGGCGAATGTTGTAATGAGCGCGAGTGTCTTATTAGCCATTAAATTTAAGTTGCATAAACTTTTTTTCTTAATGAAAAATATTTACTTTAGCTTGCAAAATTTTCTAACCAAAGAGTAACTATGAACTATCAATATCGGTGAGATGTTGCATTTTGATTGGTTATGTTATAATCTTGTCACTTAATGAAAAGTCTGAAACTTAATCAATCAAGTGGGTACAGTGCCACACTTTTTCTTTCTTCTAATTGGCGCAAAACCTTCACCTCAGCTTAGAAGAGACCGAGGGTGAATAATATGAAATAAAAAAAAACAAAATTGAAATTGAGGGAATTTGCAAGTATAGATGCGTAAGCTAGAAAGAGTCGTCTTCAAAGCGTGCAAATAGGACCTAGCTCTAATGCCGGAGAGTAGGGTGGGTTTATTTATAAGGCGCCACGAGATTGTAGACTCGTTTTAGCATAAGCCTCGCAACTACCAAAACAAAATTATTTAAATAAATTCGAAATTAATTTGATTAAGTTGATTTGAATTTAATCAGTACGAACAAATAAAAAATAAAATAACAATCAAGAATTAATTTAATAATGAAATGCAAGTATTAAAAATTGAAAAGTGAGACGCAAAAAAATAAACTAAGTATTAACCATAAAGTCAATAATAAACTGTAGTATTTATAGCAATTCAATGGAGCCAAAACATTTCAAACATACAGCCCAAATAAACTAAGTCAACGGTACTTACTGTCTTTATTCTCCTTTATCTCTCCGTAGTCCAGGTAGGTAGTTAGGTAATCGAATAATTAAATAACACAGACAAATTCAGTAAATAGAAAGTTAGTTTATTACTCAATAAAAAAGAATAATAAGGTGACGATTTTTCCAGTTGAATGTACTAAATGGTGTCCAGTACTGTATACTGCATACTCTAAATAATACGACTAGTTCTGACTACTATTCTAAGTCAGAAATTTTACTCAGTTACTTGATGAATAAGGGGAAAAATAAGAAAACAATTATTAATCAAATTATTTCGCTCAAATAAAAGACGATATGATTATCTGATAGATAGAACAAAAACTTCAAATAATAATTAAGTTACGTTGGGGTTTGGAACCTTCGGCAACATGCACTAAAACAGAGTTTTATCCACAATACCGAAACAGAATATTTGCACTCGACGCGCGTTTCGCTAACCATGTTAGCATCATCAGGAGATGATAAAAATGATGATTAAAAATAATTAAGTTACTTTGCCCACTCAAACGTGATTACCTTATGGTGGCTAACGTGGTTCAAAGAGAAATATTATGCAATGCGTTAGAAACACAACAAACTAATTAAAAAATATATAAATTTACGTTCTTTCTTTAACGATCACTGAGTTCAAGTAACATAAATAAAAGACCCTCATTCACTTGTTTATTGAGGCGCGCACAATGTCGTCACAATGCCGCTCTACAAACTAATTTTATTTTTATTACTATAACTAGGTACGCCAATAATAAATGATGCCTTGGGCAGTCGATTAAAATTAAACTAGAATATTGAGCGCTGTCTTCGTTAATCAATTATTAACCAGACTCTATCTGACCATAAAGACACTCTTCTTAGAGGCTAGAAAACTAGATCAGGAACTAGACATAACAACGCCAAATCTACTGAAAGAAAGCGAGAACTCCCTAATAAAGGTACCTAAATAAATCGATACTCAAGAAAAATATCACGTAGCTCGTCGCGAATTTCATGGAATTATACCCGATTTATTCTAATCTTTGAGCTTGCCTCGGCTAATTAAAAATATTAAAAGTATCGACTGATAAGAATAAAGCAAATTGAATCTTAGAATTTGATTTATTTGTTCGAGCAAAGGGAATGATCTTAGTTAGAGGGAGAAAAAAATAGTTAAAGCTTAGATCTTCAGTGAAGAAAATTACAATTTGGCGTATCTTCGTGAAGGAGATAAATTTAAGTTAAATCTGGGGTTTGTTACCCAGAGTGAAGAAAATTACGGTTAGGCGTATATATTTAAAAAGAGAAAGGAAAAAAAGAAAGAGAAAATAGTAATAATAAAGGTAAGGTCGCTCACATTCAGTTGACGGTTTCTCGATGGTTTTCCGGGAGGAAAGAAAAAAGACCATACACTTCCTCTGATGAAGAAGGACTCTAACGGTGTCCGGAGCAAGTCACAATCCAGAGACCAGATTGGCGTGGCCAAATGACTGAGCTGTAAGGACTCATAAGTGAAACCCTGCCGGTGGAAATACTCTGGCGGAAGTACCCCGACGCACGGTCGAACCCTGTAGAACATCAGAACATTTAAGGTTCTGCATGTAACTCATGACCAAATGGACATTTAAACTCAGACAATTAAAAATATATATCAAGAGAAAACAGTGAATAAAAAAGGAATTACCTGTAAAGGGTTGCTATTCGGCTAATTCGTTGGAACGCTCAGGTATGTCGTTGACGGACAAGAAGGCTTCTGTAAAGAATTAAGACGCAATTAAAATCCACTCACGGCGTCCCATAATAGCGGCATTCGTAGTAGAGAGACGAAAAAAAAACAAATTCACTCACCTATCTAAGGCAGCATTAAATCCCAGTTACGGGGCGAGTTCCAGGCACTAACGAACAAAACTAACCAACGTAAGCAAAATAAAGCCTGCGACTAAAAATCGGTCGGTTGGAAGAATCCCATAAGGTAAAACAAAAAAACTTGCAGCCGACTACACTGCTTCAAACGGCACGTCAACGTAGAGTGATTTCCTTGAAAACTCCCCGGAAGCAGACGCTCCCTCCAATACCCCTACTACAAAAACTACGCCTGGCCAATAAAAGTATAGGCACGCGTCACGTGGCCATGACCTGTCATATTCCATAATTTATACAAAGCGATTACGAAAACAATGAAGCCGGGCTTTTGGTACATTGGTTTTCACCATAATTTTTATTCGAACCAGGAAAAAAGGCATAGTCGTTTGACCCCTCTTTTATTAAAAGAACCGTGTTAAAATAAATTTCATTCCTCCCTCGACAACAGCGCTCCACCCTGAAATCGGTACGTGTCAATAATAGAAACCGGAAACAACCGCAATAAGCGAAATCTGTGTGAATGAACGGCATTACTGATACCTATCAAATTGCAGTGAGCAACCCACGATCTACTTTCAGCACTTCGTTCACCGGGTGGTAGAGGTCATTACACTTGGATACAAAAGGAAAAATCGCCAATTCTTGTGTGGTTCGCCATTTAGTCAAGAAAACCCTATATTAACATTTAAACTTTGATGCAAAATGAAACCTAGCACGTTACAACAAAGAGTACATTTCTAATAAATAAATTGAAGAATAGGAACAGGAAATAGTATATTATGCAATGAGTATTTAATAGTAGCTACTATTAAGACACGAGCATGAGAATTACGACTAGAGCCGTAAGCGAGTGTCGTAATGAATGCGGGTGCCTTAATAGGCATTAAATGTTAGTTGCATACATTATTTTTTCTGCGGCCAAAAAAAAGATTGGAATTCAATTGGGCGAAAATTGCGAATGCGGAGAAGTAGGTGATTTAGAACACGTTATATTGGGTTGCCCTAGGCTCAGCGTTTTTGGGGAGTCATTGTTTGACGACCTAAAAGATGTTGTGATCTTCCCATTTAATTTAGTCAGTTTAATTGGATCAAATAACATATATGTATACAGAATACTATATACATTTTTACTAAATAAAAACATAAGATTATGAAAAAAAAAAAGTATAGGCACATATAAAAAAAAGTATCTAAATTAAAAAAAAGAACAAAAAAAAAAGAAAAAAAATAGGAAAGGAAAAAAAAACAAAAAAAAATATAAATACAAAAAAAAGAGGTACTTATATTAAAAATAAATTTAAAAAAAAGACAAAAACAAAAAAAAAATAAATACAAAAACAAAAAGTGTATGTATTAGTTTATAAGTTTGAATATGGTATGTAGATAATAGGGGAGAAGGAAAATACATGTAATGTAAATTTTAGTCAAAGACGAATAAAAAGTGAGATGCTGGCCAGTTGGATTCTTTCCAGAGCCATAAAAAAAAACTGTGAACTGCCAAAATTGAAAATTTTTAAATGTCATGGCTATGGCAGTCTTTGATATAGATCGAATATTGATGTGATATTACATTTTGATCGGTTATCGACTCATATCTTAATGAAAAATTCATATTTTAATGAAGTACAGATAGTAAATGTCTAATAAATCTGTTAAAGTATGGAAGTGGAAAAATTATATTCTGGTGAACTGAATTATCACTGAAAATCCGGTTGTTTCCGAAAAACCAACATTTGTCCAATTTTTTTTTACTTTTTTGAATTAATAAGGCAGAAAATTTTTAAGAAAATTTAAATAATTCGGTGGCACAAATTAGTGATGTCGACATTGCAAAAGGAAATAAAAATATGACTTTAAACACCAAACATTCTTATCTTCCTCATACAACATAATATAGTTTTCAAAATTATAATTTAGTAACGAAAAAAATGGTTTTTTTTTGCATGTAGTATAATGGTTATTATAACTTATGTGCAAAAATGTTATATTAATTTCTTGTACTCGATGATTATTCAGAAATATATATTTGAAATATTTTTAATTTTGCAAGTTAAGTGTTTGCATTTGGTTGCTCTTCTTGCACCTTTGATGATGTTGTCGCGTCGTGTAGCGACCAATAATTAAATTATCCAAAAAATAAAATACAAAAAATTTTAAAACAATTTTATTCGAAATAATTTGAAAAAGTGGGATTTACATTTAGGGTTCGAACTTAAATAAAGGCCCTTCTAGAGTAAAATAATTTCGTCATTTTCGACGCCGATTTGGTTGTCATATATAACTAAGCATATCTACCTATAGAATATTAATGCTTAACATATTTTCTTCTACGAGCATATTAATAATAGCTTTTTATTTTTTGTTTCAGGCTTACACCCAATTCTCCAATCTTTGCCGTCACAAGCGGATGCATTCCGACTGTCGCCTTCAAATAAAGTGCGTGAAGTGTGGACAGCCCTTCTCGACTGTAACATCGCTTTCAAAACATAAACGCTTCTGCGACTCAACTGGTCAAAGTCCATCGCTAACGTCATCGCCGCAGCTTCCAATGGCCAGCAGCTATCCGTTCTATAGGCCTTCAGCAGTACCGTTGCATTTTCCTTTTCCACCGCAGTTTCATGGCTATCAAATGCAAAACATGTTTCCGTCTACTCCAAATCCAAGTTTCATTCCTTCATATTTCCTGAATCAGTTTCATAAACCTAAAATAGACGAAGAACCACCACTGAAGAAGATTAAACTGGAAAGTCCAGAGAAGCGCGATCAGTTCAAAAAAGAGCGCTTCACTCCTCCAAGGGTACCAAGTATTATGGAGAAAGTTAGCCCTCCAACTGCCGAAGAAGCCGATCTAACTCCTTCGCCCGCCAGACCATCTACATTTCCACTGCTCACAGAAAAATTAAATTCAGGATCCGAAGATGAAGCCCAAAAAGAGTTTACGTCGTCCAGGCCAGGCTCTGCTTCTAGTGAAGAGGGAGAACAACCCCTAGACCTTTCTGGATGGAATTCTATCTCCCGAACCCCGGAAAGAAAGGAACCGAAAGTAGAGAAAATAAAAAGTCGCTCCCCTACTCCTCTACCACCAGTTAAGGAGGAAAAAATTGAGATAGTCGAAGTAGAACACAAACAATGTTCACCTGTGGCTCCTCCTATGGCATATCCGCGGCCAACCTACCCCATGATGCTTGAAATGTATAGGTCGAATTTTCCTAACTTCCAGCAGAGCAACGATAGGCTTTTACCCTTTGAACAACCCAGATTTCCGTTTTTGAATTCGTCTTTGCATCAAAGATTAGAATTCTTAAGGCCGAGCATTCAAAGTTTTAATCCAGTGAAGCCTTATCACGACGTTATTCATCAACAAAACCAAGGGAAAATTAAGGACAGATATGCCTGCAAATTTTGCGGGAAAGTGTTTCCGAGAAGCGCAAATTTGACAAGACATCTGAGAACGCATACTGGAGAACAGCCTTATAAGTGTAGGTACTGTGAAAGAAGCTTTAGCATCTCAAGTAATTTACAGCGGCACGTAAGGAACATTCACAATAAAGAGAAGCCATTTAAATGTCCTTTATGCGAAAGATGTTTCGGACAGCAAACAAATTTGGATAGGCATCTTAAAAAACACGAGACAGATGATGGTAACGGAGTTGTAGCTGTTGCTGATTCCCCTGGAAGTAGCAACGAAAATGAACGTGAAGAAGCCTATATTAGACTTGATGAAATACGAAACTTTGTAGGGAAAGTAACTACAAATGGGCAGGAATATTACAATCCTACGCGACTTTATACGTCACCATTTCAAAGTGAGATCGATGTAGTTGGAAAAGATGAAGATGTCTCAGAAGCGTATTCGACTGAAACCGCAGAAGATTTTTCCAAAGAGGCAACTACGAGAGAAGAAAACTTAAATAATAATGATCAACCTATAAGTAGATAACTTGATAACATGTACTTGCTGTGGGACATTGTAGGTTGATGATGTTGCACAGGTTGTGTTAGGTCTGGTAGATAATGAATCGTCTGTGTTAATTTTTGTATGTAGTTTTTGTTAGTTTGGATTTATTTATTGTACATATTTATTAGCTTTAAATTTATAAAATCATTATAAGAATTTTTTAAAGTTCCTACACGTTCAACTTTGTCAAATTACAGGTATCTTTTAGCACTATGGGTATCAAATATCTTTAAAGTCTAAGTGGCACCCCACCTGTATATTTTACCATTTAAATCATTTCCTAAATGTTAGCCAATCATCAAGCAATGAAATTGTTGCACCGCTTTTTGTACATACTTGGGCAAACTTGTGCTTAAACCTATAAGAATAATTATTGTTTGTTAAGGTTCAAATATTATCTAGTAAGAAATTGTTTTAAATTATGTCGACAAAAATTTATTTATTTGTGAAATTAAGCCAAAGGATTTTTTTGTACTTTTGTTTATTTTAGTTCTACAAGAGGAAATACTTAAACATGTTTTCTATTTCTTTTTAGAAGTGTTAAAAACTTAATAGCGTATAATTATAATAAAACAATCTTATATTAAAAGCATTTCAACACTTGCGTATTATTAGAAATACTTCACTGATTATAACGATCGGAAATAAAATAAAACTTATTATATGAAAAATGTGTTTTAATTATAGCTGTCGAGAGATTCTGCGTATAGACATAAAATTTTCAATTCTGATAAAAATAGTACCTTATGTAGCCATAGCTAAAAAAATGCTGTTCCTGCGGAACAGCTACTTATCAACTATGTTAGCTGATTTAGCTTGATATAAAATACAACAATATACAAGCAATAATAACAGGATTAATATTACCTTAAAGTCCACCTAAAAGCTAATATGTACACTATAAACACCATTGACGAGAAACGTTCAATGTTCAGGATGTTATCTTCTAACACTGGGGGAAGTCACTTTGAAAAACACTTGCTAGATCTATGGCTAGCTTCTATTTACAATGTAGTTCAATTGCCTGCAAACAAGAATGGCTGAAATGTAGTGGTTTGACTCTGGTATGCAGTTAGTGCATATGGCATGACATGAATGCCTTGTGAATGCGGCTTGTAAATATGCTATACTGGTAGCATATAAGTAAGCTGAGGTCCGCGTAGGGGATACAGCCTTGTGATAACTTGAGTAAATTGGCAGACTAGTGCGGTTTAATCCTTATATGAGAATAAGGCATGAGTAGGTATGCAGACTAGTGCAGACTGCAGAGTAATCCTTATATTAGAATAAGGCAAGAGTAGCTATGCAGAGTAGCATTTAAAGATCCTTTACACAAATAGTGCACTATGTAAAAATCGACCTCTCCTATTGGTCGATCCATCTCGTATTACGATATGTCTGCGTGATGTAATCAATTTCTATCAAGAGCCTTTGTGGTATAGAGGTTTAGATCGTTGGGTCTCACCTGGAAAACGCGGGTTCGAACCCCCGTTGATTTTTTAATCTTTTTTTAAAGATTATGTTTCTAAACAGCTCTTTTTCTTGATTTTGGGTATGTCTTGGGTTAGATTGAGTTAGCACCTGGTTAGTTTCCTTTTCTTGAGCCCCGTAGCGAGCGAAGCGAGCGGAGGGCCATGCGGATCGACCAATGGGAAAGGCCTATTTTTATATAATGCACTATTTGTGTAAAGGATCTTATAATGCTGCAGAGTAATCATTATATTAGAATAAGGCAAGAGTGTAGCAACTCAGTGGTACACTCGTGATATAGAATGTTGAAAAACCCATGGACACGGCCATTGGGAACTGTACTGCGCATGGTACAGCCTTTGAGAATTAGAGATCAGTGGGTATCCATAATGGCAGTGAAGACATCGAGAAATACCTTTTTGTAGTCTTAGTACTAGAGATCAGTGGGTCTCCATAATGGCAGTCAAGATGCCGAAAAATACCTTTTTGTAGGCTTTGTGAGAATGTGATTGTAAACATGTTCGTTTACTTACTTGATATTCCGAGACTATGCTCGATTGAGTGTGATTTGAGACAGGGCTCGATTGTAGAACTCCCATGGATGAGACCAATTGGGACGCCATTGCTCGGCGTGAGACTCGTGAGAATAACGGCAGTATGTTTGCCAATAAATACCTTATTGTAGGCTTGACATAAAGAGAGATTATGAGGTCTCAAAACGTGAAAACTTGCCGGCATGGCGGCTAGCGCCAGCCGGCTAGAAACGGGGGTGCGCCTTTTGCGACTTACATGGCTGGGGTTCAAGACTGGACTGCTTTCTAGAACGTGGGAACTAGATCAACTTGAAGAAGTTGTTAACGCCCCTTCCGGCGGGATGATATGCATCCTCCGGAAATAGAAAGGGAGAATAATGCAAATACTGAGAAGTTATGTAAACCTTTACGTCAGCGATTGTCTAAATTAACCTTATGAACTTTAACCCAAATCCGGTCGAAATACGTTAACTAGATTTTATTAAAATAGATTCTTAAAGATCATGAACTTAGGAGCTAACTTGATTACCTCCGTTAAGAGACAGTGATTGGTCGACTCGGTCGCCGGGATATAGCGGGAAGCGCTATGATTGGTCAGATAGCGTAGGATATGCGGCCAATTTCAGATGAGTAACCGTGGTTACAACAGATGGCTCTAGTAGTATCGCATGGATTTTAATTTGTTTGGAATGCGAGGACAGTGGCGTGGAATGTTAAATTGTACAAAACTAAATCGTTAGATTGGAAGACGTATTCAAAAATGGTTTTTGAACATACTCTCCCTTTGACAGCTCTGCTTGTCAAAACACAACATTAAACTGGGCATGCGCGAATACACGCAGAAGGCATAAAAACACGCTAAAATGGTGAATGCCTTTTAGAGGCTTGTGCGCTTGCGAGATTGAGATTGAGAATAATGGCTGATAGTTGTAGGGAGGAACAACAGAAGTTCATTTATTTGTCAAAATTAGGTAGAGGACATAGCTTGGTTATCTTTCTCGTAAAGATACCTTTATTGGTATTGACTGTTGCAAGTCTAATGCTGTACCATCCTTGCATGGAATAACTTCTAATACTCTGGCCAAAGGCCACTGTAAGGGTATGGTATCGTCATCTTGTGACAGCACAAGGTCATTGACATTTTTCAAAGAGAGAGGTACGAACTGACCGTGACTGAGTGAGTGAGAGATTCATCAATGAATTTTTTATAACGTTCTGTATTTTTTTCAAAGAGTCGTTCTAAGTGGAACAGCCCTTTTTGGCAAAAAGAATGATTCTCCTAACTGAAAATCTTCTTTGGAATTTTTAGAGAGAATGTCTAATTGAGAAGCACCGTTTGCTATTCTGAGAGTAGTTTCCAGAAATATTTGTTCAGCTATCATGTCATCAGGGGACAAATTAATAGTATCTTGTGATTGTGAACTGTTTTGTATTGACCAACATTTTTCCAAAAATTCGTCATGGAATTTTTCTTCAACAGAGATTTGCAAAAGGAAGCATCGATTTTTATTTGAAAATTGACGATTATTTTTTGGGATCAGAACATGAGAAGGTATTATTCTAGAAATAATATGGACAATGAGTGCCAACTAATGTGAGAGATTGAGCAACAATGCTTATCATATCACCGGAGAGAATTTAATAATAGACTTCAGCATCACACAGAATGTGCACAGACGAGGGCTTGTGAAATTCGAATTGGCTCGAGTTATATCATTTGGTGAATTCAACTTTAGTTTGTTGATTCTGAATTGAGGAGTGTTCAGTGATAGGGTCTAATACACAACAATTAACTGAAAACAGAGAGAGTTCTGATTATTTGATTTATTATTCTGAGAAGAGCGTTGATTGCGATTGATTTATGAAGCATTTCTATAAAATACTTTAGAATCAATATTTAAGGACTTATTGTCTCTTAAATGATTTGAGAAGTTTGGCTTAGCATTGCCCTTGGACTGTTATTATTCTGAAAATCTAGATATAATATTGTGTGATGTTTTCTTTGATAAAAACGACATGAGTGAGATGGGACGCAAATTTTGCTTGATGCTTAAGACTCAAAAAGTTAAAGAAAATTTTATTTTTGCTAATGAAATTACCTTTTTGTTATGCGGCACATTTTCAAAATTTATGCAGCTATAAATTCGGTGATTTGCATTTCCCAAAATCTACACTTTGCTTTATTAAAACCAGAGAGATTGTCATTATTCAAGAATACCCTACGATTGTGCGATTTTTTTACATATTCATTGGGAGTTTGGGAGGTGGCACAGTTGATTGCCTTGTGTCTAATGAGAATATTTTATTCTAAATGCATTGTTTGCGTTGGAATACTTGATTCCGACAATAGAATTTATCAATTTGAGATTCAGAAAGGACTTGTAAAAGTGTGAAACGTTTTCCTAAAAACTTGAGAAAATTGCCGAAAGTTGGCAACGTTGTATGAGCAGTTGCTCCTGAGAGTCTCGTTCAGACATATGAGCCTTTCGGGTGACATAGCCTAACTTATTAAAGAAAATGTAAATCAAAACCAATGTTCGACAGAAATGTTTTGATTTTTTAATGAATCAAAGTTTTGCCTAATTTGAACCGTAAAATCTCTTAATGATTGCGCAGTTACTTTGCTTAAGAGAGGTGCGTCTAATAATTTTTATGTGAGCAAAAAGGATAGATCACTAATTATCATATCTTTGCGTTAGAGTGTCAATGGCAATTTGCAAATTATCTGACGTTAATTGCAATGTATCAATTAAATTGAGAGGTAAAGAGGTTCGTTCTCTACATACGATTTCAAATATATTCACTTTTGAATATCAGAGAGTAATTGATTATTCAAAATTAGCGTTTCAAAAAGTTGATAAAATGCATTTCATTTGGTTAATTCGCGATTGAATTGTGTAGCGTTTTCTAGTTAATAGTTAGTTTTGCCTCTCTATTATTTAGAAGCTCGATGGTCAATGATGGCCAGTAAGTGAGGTTATAATACTAATGAGCGGTGTCATGTCATATACCGTATCTTCCTACGTATGCAATATAGAAGTTCCAAAAAGTAGGTGTTTTATTTTAAATTAAAGAGCCAAATACATAACAAATTGAGAGATATTTAGTTTAGGTAATTTTACATTGAGTGTACTCGATTGCATATCTTGCATTAGTATTGGAGAGTGACCTTGAGATTGAGCTTGATAGCTGCTATTTAGATTTTTTACTTTGCACTTACATTGCCAGTTAAGTCATAAAAAATGTGTTCGACAATTTTTGATTCATTGTCAGTGGAGTCGATCAGTTCAATTTCTTATTGAATCTGACAAAATTTAGAAAAGTTGGGGTTAAGGGCTTCTAACTTAACTTCAAAACAGAATGCATCAGTTTGTGTATTGCGATGAGTATTATACAGTTGATAATACGAGTAGCATAGCCTTTGTAGCCTTCCCGAGACCTTTTGAGACCTTTTAGATTTGTCATTTTTATTTCCAATTACAACAATGTGAAATGAGAAATGTTTCTAACTACTAACATTTATAGAGTGAGAGATACAATGAGGATAAATCAATTTTGATTATAAACAGGTGTGCATTACCTAAATGTGAGAGATTTATTTGAGAAATGTACTTACAACATGAGAAATATACGATCAACAATGTGAGATACATATACGAGACAATAAATGTTATATGAGACAACAAATATACTTACGAGACAGGATATATATGTACCAGTTAACTCTTGTATGAGTTACGAGATAACATTGTTATGAGCTTCGACATAGTGGGAGCGAGAGTGATATATGACATTTTTCTGTCATTGGTTATCAAAATATTCATAAAAATACTTGAATTGTTTAAACAATCCGGCTCGAAGGACCATTTTGTTTCAGATGAGGTCTCAAAACGTGAAAACGTCCCGGCATGGCGGCTAGCGCCAGCCGGCTAGAAACGGGGGTGCGCCTTTTGCGACTTACATGGCTGGAGTTCAAGACTGGACTGCTTTCTAGAACGTGGGAACTAGATCAACTTGAAGAAGTTGTTAACGCCCCTTCCGGCGGGATGATATACATCCTCCGGAAATAGAAATGGCGAAAAATGTAAATACTGAGAAGTTATGTAAACTTTTACGTCAGCGATTTTCTAAATTAACCATATGAACTTTAACACAAATCCGGTCGAAATACGTTAACTAGTTTTTATTCAAATCGATTCTTAAAGATCATGAACTTAGGAGCTAACTTGAATACCTCCGTTAAGAGACAGTGATTGGTCGATTCGGTCGCCGGGGTATAGCGGGAAGCGTTATGATTGGTCAGATAGCGTAGGATATGTGGCCAATTTCAGATGAGTAACTGTGGTTACAACAGATGGCACTAGTAATATCCCATGGATTTTAATTTGTTTGGAATGCGAGGACAGTGGCGTGGAATGTTAAATTGTACACAACTGAATCGTTAGATTTGAAGACGTGTTCAAAAATGGTTTTTGAACAACCACTCAGTGTGAGCTTGATTAACTAAGATACCGATGTGAGGAAATACAATAATATACAAGTAATAATAAAAGGATTAATATTGCCTTCATGTCCCCATTAAGCTGCCATGTACAATATTCGTTTATTCAGACAATCTTTACAAACACTATAAAATTGTAATTACATGTAAAGTAACATAAAGTGGAAGAAGAAAAATACTAACAAATACCATAAAATGTCAATTCAAAATCTTATTACAATACTATTTATTGGGAATGTGGTATTGCCATTATTTATATAGAATAAATCTTTGTTAGCCATTCTTAACCTAGTCTTTGGTACCTTAATCAAAATATAATTAATAAAATCACAGTTTTGTATTTCGTATGTGTTAAAACATAGTATATAAGCATAACAGCTATTCCCTTCCAGTAGGAAGCATCTGAAACTCAAATGTTAACATCGCCCTATATGCGACCATATATGGATACTCTCCATTTTTTCTTACATACAAAAATCTTAAAAAGCGTTTTTGTACCTTTTCAATCATGTCAGAATGTGATATTGCTACTGGAGGCCAGATGCTTGAAGAATATTCCATATGTGGTCTCACAAGTGCATTGTACAGTTTAATAATTGTACCGATCATGAAATTTTTATTGTTCCTTGTTACAAAACCCAGAGATCGATAGGCCTTGTTAACTACATTAGTGAAGTGCAAATTGAACTTTGTATTTGATTGAAAAGTTACTCCCAAATCTCTGATTACTCCTATTCTGTCAATTTTGGTACTGCCAATGAAGTAGTCCTCAACAATATAATTTGTTTTTCGAGTATATGTGACAACTGCAAATTTTTTAACATTTAACGACAATTTATTGTTCTTAAACCATTCAGAAATTGCATTCATATCGCTTTGCAACTTGACAGTATCATCATTAACAGAAATTGCTTTAAATAACTTAAAATCATCAGCAAAAATTAGACTTTCAGACGAAGTGACACAATCAGGTAGATATGTTCTATATTGTTGTGGAGGATTCATTTTTACCTTGAAATTGATGGCCTTTGGCTCCACAAATGATTATCTTCGGCCCTTGGCTCCAGGATGTAAACTGCACAAGAGCTAGTTTAGTGACCCTAATGAATTTACTTACATTTTCGATAGCCAAGTCTGCTATCGTTATCAAGACAAAGAAACTAAAAATGAAAATGGTTAGCAAATACAATAAAACAGTAAAAAGCTCTTGCAGATTGTCAATCTTTGAACTGACTTTGACAAGATGACAATTTTTACAAGAGAAGAGAGAGAAGAGGCTCTGTACAAATTTAAAATAAGCATAATCATTTGTGGAGCCAAAGGCAATCAATTTCAAGGTAAAAATACAATCAGGTAGGTCATTAATGAACAATAGAAAGAGCAGGGGCCTACCCTGAGGTACTCCTGAACTAGAAATATAGTGATCTGACAAACAATTTCCAATTTTAACTCTGTTACTTCTTCCTGTTAAATAACTTTTAATTAAATTAAAAGCTTTTTTTGAGAAACCGAAGACAACGAATTTACTCAAAAGTATACAATGATTTACCTTGTTAAATGCCTTCTCGCAGTCAGTGTACAGGACATCCAACTGTTTCCTTGCCTCAACTGCCTTTGAAACATATTCTGAGCGGATGCAAAGATTAGTTGCAGTAGATTTATTATTTACAAAACCATGTTGACATTTGTTAATTTAATACTTTATATGCTCAAATATATTGTCATAGAGAACATTTTCAAATATTTTGGCTAAACTATTTAACAGGTTAATAGGCCTATAATTTGAAATAACATTTTTCTTGTCTTTTTTAAAAATAGGTGAAACTGTTGATAGCTTTAATTGATCTGGAAACTGCTCCTGTTAAATAGACATGTTAAAAAGATGAGCTAGAGGTTTTGCAAGAAGTTCAGCACAGCCTTTATAAATGTAAGGTGGAATTTCATCAGGGCCAGTTGATTTCTTTGGTTTTAGATTTTTTACACATCCCCTCTGTAACGTTTTTAAAAACAAAAGTACCCCATTCTTTATCTTTTGAGTGACAATAAGAACAGTCAGATGCCCCAGACACAGATGCAAAATATTTTGCAAAGGCATTTGCAATATCAAGAGGTTTTAAAAAATTAGCATTATTAGAAGTCATCATTGTTGGTATACCTGTATTTTTATATTTTGATTTAAAGGCGGTCCAGAATGTGCTTGGATCTCCCACGATATTATTTTCAATAGATATTTTATACAAATTGTATTCATACATGGTTTGATTTTTTATTTCATTCCTGATAGCCTGATATTCAACCCAATCTGGGCTTTCCATTTTACCCAATTGTCAATGTAGTTTATTTTTCTTCTTGATTTTGTGTCCGGACTGATTCTTATTGGATTTGATTGTCGATTTAGGAACAGAAATGTCTTATAATGAATACATACTTTCATAGAACACATTAAATCTCATATCAACATCTGTACATTTGAACATTTCATACCAGTCAAATTCGGCTAATAGATGATAAAGAGTTAAGTAGTTAGTTACCTTTGGTATAGTTGTAAGTGTACGATTTTTTATTAACCATCTCATAATGTTTTTCCTTCAAATTGATACTTAAACTTAAGTTCGGGTGATATGCATCTTCAGGAACTAATGGGCTAGTGGATCTAGAGACATTGTAGTTTTCCATATTTGTTAGAGCAAGATCTAAAAATCTGTTCATAAAATTAGAGACATTATCTTTGTACATATTAAGAAATTGTTGCATCAAGACACTCTTATCACAATATGTATTATTACTATTAAAATGAGGTAGATTAAAATCACCTAACAGTATCACATTATAATTATTCAACAATAAAATATCCTCAAACAAACTAAAATACTTTTCATACAATACTACATCAGAATTTGGAGTAAAATAGACAACAGACAAATATACAAGATTTAGTTTAAAATTTAATTTAAGTACTAGGCAATCACTCATCGCAGTCGGTATTTAAAACTTCATAAGGTAGCTCTTTCTTCAGTCCTAAGAGGACACCTACGTCCCTCTGCCTGTGGTACTCTCTGTCTTTCCGAAATACTGTATACCTGGCATCAAAAAGCTCGGAGTCATATATATTATCATTTAGCCATGTCTCAGTGAAGGCAATTACATCATAGTTTTCCGTTATAGCCCCAGTATAGAGGATATCAGTTTTGGTTCTTAAACCACGTACATTATGATAATATATTGACAAACGTCCAGGTTTTAAAGCATCTGTTGGCATTTGGTAACAATTTTTAACAGTATATATATTATATATTCACCAATTGACGCGCAACGTTCAATCGTTGAGTAGTTTATCTTCAAACACAGAGAAAGTCACTTAAAAACACATACTCTCTAGCTTGGATATCCAATGTACTTCAACTTCTTGCAAATAAGTATGATTCAAGTTGGAGTGATATAGTGAATATGCAGTAATATGCAAAAATAACTTCTGTTCGAGGGTTTATTTTACCTTGCAGAGTAATTTACACTGGAAAACATCACACTGTATGAGTGTATAAGAGAAAACTTCAATTTAAGAAGAGAGCATGAGAGGGATGCTTTTGTAGAAATGCGGTTTTAATACACGCAGCAATATGGATTATAAAACACGTTACGCTGGAAAGGCATAAGCTACATTCCAAGAAATGGAAATAGCACTTATGAGAAACTTTATATTATAATAAAGCAGAGAGAATATTGGCCGAGTGCCAAAAAAGCCATTTACTTTTCGGCTTTTGAGAAAGAGTGACTGTGAAATAGAAATAGTGAGTTTACTTGCATGACAGAGTGCCACAGGGAACACTTACTATAGCGACTTACTTGTGAGAGAATCAGAGAACAAGTCTTTCAAGGCCGAGTGCCACGAGGAGCGCATACTATCGCGACTTCTCCAAGAAGGTGAGGACGCGTCCTTTCCCCCTTGTTACGTGAACTTATCCCCACTCCTGAAATATCCCTTCTGTAGCGGGCAAATATAGTAAATGTAAAGAAGTTATACAAAAACTTAACTGCACCGGTTATCTAAATAAAAATTATGAATTTTAACACAAACCTGGTCGAAATTTGCTCACTTAGTCTTTTATAAAATTCGATTATTGTAGATCGTAATTTTAGGGACCCTAAAATTATAAAATACCCTAGATTGACTGTTTCCGGTTGTCGCTATAGGAAGCACTGATTGGCCGGATGCGTGCTGCTTGCAGCTGACCTTGACTTGTAGTTCGAAATACGTGGATTGTATTGTTCGATTCGAAGCCCTTCTGCTTTTAACTATCTAGTTAAACTGATGCAGATGGATAACCGTTGTGACAAGAGATGGTACTTAGAGCGTCGCCTAGAGTTTTTAGGCGGCATTATTTAGAATGCGCTTCACAGTGGCGTGGAATAGAAATAAATACGAACTAATCGCTGGATCTGAAAACATGTTCAAATAGTTTTTAAACACGAGGACATTCTAGTTACGATACAGTGACGGATATAGAGGGTCCGTAGTGTTGATCCCAAAACAACTGAAAGGAGTTCCAACAGGTCCGAGACATTCTTTGGTATCAAACCGCTTTTTCAAATTGAAGTGTAGAAACTAGTATCAACAATTAATATGCAAAGTATAAATTTAGATAGATAAGAAAATACCTACCTCTATCTATATCTAGAAAAAGCGGAGCAGGAGCTCATCATAATGCGTGAAAGTCTCGACTGCATTATTGCTTAAGAAAAACATTTTGCAGAACAGTGGAAATTTGATCCAGATTAGACGGTAACTTTTAAGGCAAATAATTTTAGAATATTTATATTTTGCGCTCGACCTCAAGAAATAATTGAAAACAATTTCAGTTTTTGATGTGTAAACTTCTTACGCGGCGGTGTGAAGGTAAATCTCGGCAAATGGGATGGAAATCATATGTGGGGACGTGAAGGCTTGTGTGAACGCGTATGACCAACTTAAAGTGTACTGCATCCACGCAATGAAATAAATAGCAAAATATATAATATATTGATCGCTCCTCGTATTAGTTTAAATCCCCGGCCCGTTCAACAATCAAATTTTATCAGAGAAAGATAGCAAGTTCGGGCAGATGACGTGGAAGAGACGAAGATAAAATATATGGTTTGAATTGTGGAGGGGCCGGGCTCCTCAATATATTATTATATTATATTCGCAGTGGATTTGGAGCCATAGATTGATGTTATTCCTGGTGGCCTTAGATTTGCATGTCGAATTTGTGCAGTGAATTAATCCACTGTGATTGAAGCTGCCAGCATGTATTATTAAATAATCCTAACTAATATTATAAATGCGAATGTGTTTGTTTGTTTCTTACGCTTTCACTCATAAACTACTCAACAGATCATCATGAAATTTTGTACAGATATTTTCAAGAGTATAGTAAAGGACATAGGATACTTTTAGCTATTATCCGCCGATTCGCTCGCGTTGATTTTTACGGTTAGTTTTAATCCTATTTTCCACGCGTAAACTACTTAACCGATCATCATGAAATTTTGTACAGATATTTTCAAGGGTATAGTAAAGGACATAGAACACTTTTAGCTTTTACCCGCGGCTTCGCTCGCATTGATTTTTACGGTTAGTTTTAATCCTATTTTTTTTTCTTGAGGTTATATTTGTAAAATGTTTTTTTCTTGATTTTGGACATGCCTTGGGTTAGTTTTGGCTAATTTTTTGTTCGTTGCGCCCTTGTAGCGAGCAAAGCGAGTGGAGGGCTATGCGTGAAGTGTAATATTAGACATTCTAATGCAAGCGTTACAAATGTAAACACTAAACAACGCACGTCAGGCGCAGTAATGAGCAAATGCAAGACCAAGAACAAGACCGGGTTAGTCTTGGTCTAAGTCTTGCATGCGTGGTCTTGGTCTTGGTCTTGCAGTCTAATAAGAGGTTTTGGTCTTGGTCTTGGTCTTGCAGGGTCCAGTCTTGGTCTTGGTCTTGGTCTTGCTCCAAGACTCTTGCAAGTCTTGCACTTTTTTGGTAGATTTTTACTAGAGGCAATTTTTATAAAAAAAATTAAAAAAAAATCGAGTCATTTCAAGGAAATAAAGGTTTAAAGAAAGGGACAGTAATTGTCGGTATGAAAATTTTGGTTTTTCAGTATTAAGTACCACAGCGACAAATTTTAGCTGGTAAATCAGGTAATGTTTTAAGTAAAAATATTAAAAAAAACATTTTGAGTTAAGGAATAACTTGTTTAGGTTTGTCCGTGTAATATTGAAACATCCTGTGTATTTACAGTCATAAATTGCGGCGTTAACACAAGAAATATTTTAGTTACACGTGCATTTAATTTTTTAAAACATGGATGCCCATAGTTGAGTTGAAATGTAATATTTATCTACTTTAATAATCTGATGCAGTTGTTCTTTTTATTTTGACAATTTTTTTAGCATATTTTCCTATAATAAAATTTCATAAGTTTGAAAAAATATATATCAGAGTATCTGGATTTTACGTCCTTCTCTAAAAACTGATTCTTAGCAGGCCAAAATCAACCAAAATTATTATTGCTCAATCAGAACTGTACATCAGTTTTATGATGCGTATCTCAGCAAATGACAAATTCGTTAACAGTTTTACCTACTCGCGTGCGGTAAAGTTTACTTTTCTTGACTCATTTGCGTGCGGTAAGTAGTACTTTACCGTATACTATGCGAAATATACTATATACGGAGGCTTCAATGTTCAAAAAGCAAAAACAATGCAAAAGGTATTAGTTTTTATCGACAAATTGACAGAAAAACTTTTTACTTTTAAACACCAATTTGATTTACATTGGAAATTTAGATGATTTTTTTAGTGTTTGGGAATTCTTTATATTTTTCTAGAGTTATAGGATAGGGTAGGCCACAATATCAATAATATGATAATATTTTAGATGGCTTCATTCAACTTTAAACAACTAAATGCTACATTTTAATAACCTTAAGAAAAAAATGCAATAAACGCATCCAGCTAAAGAACAGCAAAATATAAAATATCCTAAAAGTACCTATATGATCAGTCGGAAAATAAAATAAAATTTACTTTTTATTCAACAAATAAAAAATTACAAACTACAAAGAACAATAAAAAACAACAACCATATTACACGGCGTAGAACAAGGAGACAAGGACGACTGTTGAACTCTGTACTATATTTTGTCAAAAAAATATAGTAGATACAAACAAAAATTTCAAAATTACATAAAATCAGCAGATTTTTAAAAGTTTTTTTTTTGGTATTTGAAACAAAGTCGAAAATGAAAAAAAGATAAATAAAATTCATTATGAAATTCGTTGTTATAGCACAATTGAACTAGCAATTAAATATCTTACAACTTTTTCCATTTAATCAATTTTTTATCTCTTATTGTTTCCAAGATCCCAGATACGTTCCTATCGTTTGTGAAGAACCCAGAATGAAGCTTCAATTTATCACTTTGTAACATCAGAATATGCGTGTTATTGTTGACTGAATAATAGGGGTAGCAGTCAACGGTATTATTATAACCTACAAAGGGCATACTGGCCAAAATCACATCCAAAAATAGGCCACTATATCCCGGTCTATAGGCAACAACGCTTGGAGAAATTTAGTGGCATTTGTGTAATTTGTTTAAAATCCAAATTAGATTTTTCTAATTATCTTTTATTCTCTTTAAAAATTTGACTCCTCTTTTTACTTGAATACATTATTATTCATTTACATACAATGCGGCGCGGCGTGGCAAATAGTGAATACGGTTTTACTTTTGCTGCATTATATCTGACAAACAAAATGATTCTTGAGAAGTTTTTCTCCATATTTCCACCCAACAATTTCGATCCCAGAATTAATGTAAACAAATAAAAATTGCGAAAGAAAACGCAAAACCACAAGACTCTGGCATACTCAGTCTTGGTCTTGCCTAAGTCTTGCAATGCTAGATCATGGTCTTGCATAAGTCTTGAACTGCTTGGTCTTGGTCTTCCACAAAGCAAGACCAAGACCCCAACACAATCACTAGTCAGGAGGTATCTGTGACGGGAATGTGTTTTGCAGGCTGTCTGTAACCGTCAGTGTAAAACGTGTTTTTTCTAACGCCAGAATATAGGCAACTAATTCCAAATAATATATTCCTATATTCAGGGGTCACGGGGCCGAAAGTGGCATTAGATTGTCGATGATGTCGAATTGTCGATATAGGATATGTTTACACATCAGTGTCTCGAGTGCTAGCAGACGCGCTCAATTTTCAAATATTCAAAATCTGTCACGTTTTTCCGAACAAGAATTAATACAAAACTCAGAAGGGTTGATAACTAAGTACCTACAATGTTGACTTGTTTAAAACTTTAAAATTTAAATTAGTCGGTTTAGATCATTATAATTATTTATTTATTTAACAATGGGCAGTAGGCTCAATATATATGCAACTTAAGAAAATATAAATTGCAAAGTAATTGAAAAGTAAAACCTAGCCTACACTATAAGGAAATAAGTACGTTACACATCACTAACACAGTTAAAAAATGTAGACATCATCTATGGAATATTCAATACTCAGCTCGGACCATCACAAAACCTATATCACATCCTTTCTTATAAGTTTAAAACAATTTTCCCAATCAACAAAGCAGTTCAACTGAACCGAGCACTGGTTAGCAAGCCTGCTTACTCTTTCCAACAGTCAAAGAATTGCCTCCATAATTTATTATCTGGGAAGGCATATGGTTTGCGTAGCTAGGACATGAAGACCAATTTTATTGAGAAGCTCCGCACAGCAGTTCTCCGAGCGGAGAATATAATAAAAGATTGTCAAGTCACGGTGCTTTCAACGCATCTGTAGACTAAGGAGGTTAAGTTCGGTCTAAAGCTCATTGTAAAATATGGGAAATTGGATGTTTCTCTTGAAAGCAATGTACCTCCAATTTGTGTTACACTTCTTCAATAGTTTCAATGTAGTAGCCATAATGAGGTGATCATAGCGAAGAACAGAGATCACCTATAAATTTGGGCTTCAGAAAAACGGTTAGAACACAACAAATCTTACTTAGCATCCAAATTCGCTTCCAGGGATGCAGACATGTAGATTGTGACAAATTCACCTATTTTGTAAATCAGATGGCGGTTGGTAGAATTCAGCAACAAACGATAGCAAGTAGAAGTCT
Organism: Pissodes strobi; assembly: GCA_016904865.1. NCBI lineage: Eukaryota > Metazoa > Arthropoda > Insecta > Coleoptera > Curculionidae > Pissodes > Pissodes strobi. The sequence continues at coordinate 184,661 of MU185118.1, forward strand.
CGAGAAATATTGACTTTATGGACAAAGATCTGAGAAATATTATCAACTTATGCTGAAATCAATCGACAACCGTAAGCTTAGCCGGCGAAAATACAGATGAGATAAAAGTGGTGCACGGATGTATACTATTTCCACTGATATTAAAATTTACTCTAAGGGAAGCGGTATAGGAAGTAGATGAAGATATTATGATGAATGGAGAGAGGATAAGTAATATCAGATATGCCGACAGAACTGTTATGTTTGCAGCCTGCATAGATTGGCTCATCGGCAGAGTGACAGAAAATAGCCAACAATATGGTCTAGATACTAAGATTAGGAAAACTTCAGAGACCGCTGCCCAGTAACTCCAACTTCGTGTCGTGTTGAATGAATGATGAGCAGCGTGACTTTAGGATTCATAAATAACGGTTATTCGCTAGAAATTCTATTTGTATGACTATACATCTAGAAGATACTTCTATGGACTTCACCCTTCACGCCAAGCGAGACCATCAACATCGATCGGGAGCCAAGATATGGAGGCATGAACACGGTGGCGCCACTGTCATTCGGTTTTTCATTGGTATGACTCGGAACATTATGGGCGCACAGCGAAGATACCTTCATCTGGAGGTACTTTAATCTGCCTCAGCCTTCATACCTCGATAGATCCCCGTCATGGGCTGCATGATCAATCCATATCACAGATATCAAGCGCGCGGGGGGAGGTCTGTAAGAACTTCGTCCCTAAAGTTAACCGGTATGCTAACCCTCAACTTCTTTTGGAGACTGCAGATGATCCGACTTTCTTAACACATGTAGAAGTCCACATCCTTCTCGGTGTAGGCAAGGGCCAAATTATCTCTTGGGCCAAGGAAACGTGTACTAAACGATCCTAGAGCTAACAGGCTTTGCCGATGAGCGCGAGGAAGCCGTGGTGAGTTTCGATGGAATTGACGTCATCAAAATCCATCATAATTTATTCATGAAGTTCAATAATAGAAAAAACGGGTAATAACAGCTACCTACGTTTCAGCTTTTCAATTATTTCTTACCATGTTGGGTTAGTTTTTTATAATTATAATTCAAGTTTCTGATCGAACCGTAAATAAACTTGTGCTAGAGCTAGAATCCAGTGAATTTCGGGGCTTAGAAATTTAAATAATCTGTTCAACGATGCTCTATCTGGATAAATAGGATTACTAATCAGCAATCCAGCGATGAATTATGAAATTAAGAACACTGGTGAAATTTATTGATTTACAGCAGACGAGACGAGAGTAAAAACACAAAACATACGCTTCCGATTAATCTACTTCTTCGGTGAGAATAAAAACATGTATAACTCTGTAGGTGTAGAGAATCATAAACATCAATTCGATATTTCAAAGTGTCGATACTTCCCTGGAAACTATCGCTCTATGTCGATACTATATATGTATATAATATAATATATCATGTGACTCAAGTATCGATAAGTTTTTAAGTTGTGTATACCTACTGGAGGCTGGAGATCAACCATGAGATGGTGATGCAACATACCGCATCAATGGTCATAAGCAAAAATAAAAATCGAGCAAGTAGACTAACAATTAATCGAGAACCAGTAGAGCAAGTAAACAATACCCTTATTAACATTCTATTGTTAATGACAACTCTCAGGAGATAAAAATTCGAGTTGAAAAGGCCAGAACAACAAGAAAACTCCAATATCTTGGAGACAATACTGTAATATGTTAAAACTATCACACAGATCCAGGTAGAAAAAAATATCAACAAAATCAAAGCATTATGTTCTCACACCGCTCGTCGAGTACCATGGGACTAACATTTCGTGTGTGTGTGTGCAACTGCCATAAAAAAACAATG